>JAANYP010002471.1:58352-77034 GCA_020465985.1 Centrapalus pauciflorus
ATGCAATTCTGCATGACCCCACAACTGAAAAACCTGTTTTGCTCACAAGGAACAAATGCTGATCTAAACTGGCATAATGGCACAGAAGACGCACATCTGAACTTGCAAAACATCAACAACACTCTGATAAGGAAAGAGTTGGTGACAGGTTTGCCTTCTATGGACTTTTGCTAAGGATAGATTTATGCACAGGCTTGTGAGAAAAGGCAAGCAGAAAAAACATCTTTTAAATCCAAAACATGAATTTCTCTATTGGATACTCCACTCTCTTTTAATCCAACGTATCGGACTTGTTTGGTACCTGTTAATGTCCCAAGTCTAGGAGGAAGAAGAAGATACACTCTCTGTATGGTTGATGAGTTCTCCAGTTACCCACCATGGGTGAATCTTTCTAAAGAGCAAAGGAGAGGCTGCTAGAGAGATTATTGGATTTGTCAAAAAGATGGAAATGCTGAACTCTGCCCAAGTAAAGCAGCTTAGAAGTGATCATGGTACTGAGTTCAGAAACAGTACTCTTGAAGACTTCTGTGAAGAGAAAGAAATCACTCAAAACTTTCAGCAGTAAGAACTCCTCAACAAAAATGGAGTTGCTGAAAGGAGAAACCGAACTCTCATTGAAGCTGCCAGAACCATGCTGTGTGCATCAGGTTTACCTTCATCATTTTGGGCTGAAGCTGTTAACACTGCCTGCTTCACCCAAAACAGATCCTTAGTGGTGAAAAGATTCAACAAGACTCCCTATGAGCTGCTCAAAGGGAGGAAGCCAAATGTCAGTTATTTTCATGTGTTTGGATGTCCTTGTTTCATTCTGAATCAAAGGGACCAGCTGTCAAAGTTTGAACCTAAAGCTGATGAAGGTGTGTTTGTTGGCTACTCTGCTATCTCCAAAGCCTACAGAGTATACAACAACAAAAGAAAGGTGATAGATGAATCTATCAATGTCACCTTTGAAGAGTCCAAGAATGCCTCCACCAAAGCTGTTCCTGAATCACTTTCAGGAGAACTTAACTTTGATGATCTGATGCATTCAAACAATGAAGAGGACTCAAAAGCTTCCACTACACCCAGTGTGGAACCTGTTAATCATGATGGACATGATGATGATTATGTCAATACACCCTGTGTGAATAAATGTACTGACTTAATTACAACTGCATGTCCAGAACCTATCAATGCTGATTTTCCCAGTTCCTCTGCTGATATGTTCAACAGTGGTCAGACATGTTCACTTAGTCCCTGCTCCTAAACAAAAGGGTACCTCTAAACTTCTCTACTTTCCATGAATTATGTGTTTTAAGTATTACTTTAAATGATAGGTTAAACTTAGTATTAGAAACACATAACAACTTAACTACTCAGATCCAATCACTAAAATAAGATAATTCTAGTCTCTTAGATATTAAGGAAGATCTAAGGAATAAGCTGAAAGCAGATGCTCAAGTTGTCAGAGTTCTAAAAGACGAATTTAGTGAACAATGTGTCAGGATAGAACTTATGTATGAGCATGTTGAAGCTTTGACCAAAGAACTTACCATTAAGGATGTAGAACTAGCAGAATCAAGAGTTAAGGTTGCTGAGGTAAATAGTAAGCTTGAAAAGTTTAGTAACTCATCTCTAAACACAGGGAAAATCTTAGAAGCTCAACGGCAGTCTATGAAATCAGTAGGATTAGGCTATCAAGAGAGTCCTCCACCTTTCAACAATAACTATGTGCCTCAACCTAAGGATAAAACTGATGAACCGGTCGAATCAGAGGTAGCAACTGAAACTGAATCTGATAAGGATAAGTGAACTAAGGTGTCTAATAGTACCTCTAAGATTAAGTAGTCAAGTTTGTGTAGTCTACTAGTGACACTATACTAGGAGAAGCTAAACCTGAAATTATTAATCAGCAAGTGGAAATTATCAATGTAGTTGAAATGAAATAGAATGACACTAGTGAGACACCTAAGCCAAAGGGCACATATAAAAAGCCAATTGATAAGATGTCATGCTTTATATGTCACGAGAAAGGACATGTTGCATCTAGCTGTCCTTATAAGAAAGTGGAGTCTACACCCTCTAAACCAGAGTCTAGACCTACCGTAGGAAAGCAAGAACAACAAAGAAGAGTACCTAGTATTGCCAGCACTAGTAGTTCTCAACACATAGAGAAGAATGTGAATGCAACACATAGGTACCTGTTAAACAAATATCGGTGTCGGTCAGACAGCAAGAAGTGATTAGGACTAATTCTCCGAATAGAGTCCCTAATCAGTCTAGGTCCAGATCACCACAAGGCTATAGGAGTACAACACCTAGAAGGACTTACACTCTAGTTAGGTCTCATATTCCTCAAAGAAAACAGACACCAGGTAGAACCCAAAGGCCATGAGTGAAACTATTCAAGGGCTCGACAGCAAATGCCAACCCAAAGGCCATGAGTGAATCTTAATCACTCTGCACCACAACAGGCTCTCAATCAAAACCCCAAGTCACCTGAAAGAAGAGATAGGTATTTGAAGGAGTTCACGTATGCAGATGAGAATGGTATTACCAAGTCAGTCATGGCTTGGGTTCCTCGTGATAACTAACTTGTTTTCTTTCATGTGAAGGAGCTAAATACAGGTCTAAACAACAAATGGTTCGTCGACAGTGGTTGCTCTCGTCAGATGACTGGGGAAAGGAGTCTACTCACAGACTTCAAGAGAGGGAACAAGGGTTTTGTATCATTCGCTGGGAACAAGGGAGGTCATATAACTAGAACATGAGTGGTCACTAATGGGAAAATCACACTTCATCAAGATTACCTTGTTGATAAACTTGATCACAATCTCATTAGTGTATCTCAGATCTGTGATAAGAAGAATTCAGTAATTTTTACTGAAACTGAGGCGTTAGTGCTGAAGCCGGGATATAAAATACCTGAAGAGTGGATCATGATGAGAGCCACAAGGAACAATGATCTGTACATGATAGACATTAACATATCATATTCGTCAATGGGAACAATTTGTCTTCTATCCAAAGCTTCAGAGTCCGAATCCATCTTATGGCACAAACGCATGGCACACTTGCGCCTAAGGAAAATGAATTACATCACTAAACATGGTCTTGTGCAAGGTGTTCCAATGAAGAGTTTTCAGTTCGATGACGAGTGTGTCCCGTGCAAGAAAGTCAAACAACACAAGAAGTCACACAAGTCAAAGACTCGGAACTCGATAGCTTCCACCTTCGATTTGCTGAATATAAATCTCTTCGGTCCTATCAACAAAAGGAGCATAGGTGGTAGTTTGTTTTGTTTAGTGATCACTGATGATTACTCACGTTTTTCTTGGGTTTTCTTTTTAGATACAATGAACGAAATAGCTGGAATGCTGATTGGGTTCTTAGACCAAGTCGAGAACTCATACGAGACAAGGGTAAAACCTATCAGGAGTGATAACGAAACCGAATTTAAAAACACAGTAATTTGTGTATATTGACTATCTAAAGGCATAGTGCATCAATTTAGTGCACCTTTTGAGCCACAACAAAATGGGGTGGCAGAACGTAAGAACAGGACTTTGATTGAGGCAGCAAGGACAATGCTCTTGGATTCAAAGCTTCCTATCATGTTTTGGGGGGAGGCAGTGTAAACAGTGTGTCATGTTTTAAATCGGGTCCTTACTGTCAAATCACTGAACAAAACCTGTTTTAAAGTTCTTAATAAAAGACCACCTAATTTAATTGGCTTTGAACCGTTTGGGGTACCGTGTACTTTACTAAAAACAAAACATCAACCTAAGTTTGGTGAAAAGGCTGACGAAGGATACTTCCTAGGTTGTGTCCCTAACTCACCAAATAAAAGGGTTTGAAACAAAACAAATGGTACGGTAGAGATTGTGTTTAACATAGATGTAACAAGTTATTCACATGAACCCCAAACTGGTCCGGAATGGTCAATTGATTATGACTCTTTGTTTGAATCATTTAACATACCGTTTAGTGGAAACGCAGGTACAGTGGAAAGTGACTTCTCATCATTAAACCTTAATGATGACTACAAAGGTTTTCCAAAGTCAAGCATTCCATGAACATTTGAGCCTACAACGACAGTGATCATGTGGAAGAGAATGTATCGTCTAAAGGCGTACCCCCGTTAGGTGAAATTGGATCATAGTTAGGAGATAATATTTAGGTCGATGAGATTGAGACATCGAGGATAAACAAGGATCAACCAATTGAGAATATCATAGGGAATACGAACACTTGTGTGAGAACTAAAGTGTAGTGTGAATAATAACACGGTGCTGTTATCGATGATCAACGACTCCGAGGCGTATCACACGTGTCTATACTCATGTTTTATCTAACAAGTAGAGCTGAAGAATGTGCAAATGGCAATGAAAGACAATTCTTGGGTTGAAGCCATGCAAGAAGAACTGTCATCGTTCAGAAAACTTGAAGTGTGGGACTTAGTGTCGTTACCTAGATGAGAAGTTACAATAGGTACTAAATTGGTCTTTAAGTGCAAAAGGGATGTCGGGGTATAGTTACTCGTAACAAGGCAAGACTTGTGGTAAAAGGATTCAACCCGGAAGAGGGAATTGATTACAACGAAGTCTTTGCACCACTGGTGACGCTCGATGCAATTCGTCTGTTTATGGCTTTCGCGTCCTTCAATGGGTTTAAGGTATATCAACTTGATGTAAAAAGTGCATTCCTGTACGGCATGGTGAAGGAATTGGTGTACGTCGAACAACCGCCTGAGTTTACTGATCCGAAGTATCCCGACATAGTATATCGACTTGATAGGGCTCTGTATGGATTGCATCAGGCACCAAGGGCTTGGAATGAGATGCTATCAACTCATCTTTTGGACAATGGGTTTGAAAGAGGGAGAATTGATAGTACATTGTTTGTGAAAAGAAAAGGAGAAGACTTTATCTTGGTACAAGTGTGCATGGACAACATCATCTTCGGGTCGTCAAACGAACAGATGTGCAAAGATTTTGAAAAGGTTATGAAGTCGAAGTTTGAGATGAGTGCTATGGGAGAGCTGAACTTCTTTCGGGGTTAGCAAGTTGAACAAAGGAAAGAAGGCATGTTGATCCATCAGACGAAGTATGTCTACGACATTTTAGAGCGCTTCGGGACGGAAGGAAAAAAGTTGACCGCACACTTTAGTACTCCGATTCAAGTGAATCACAATCTCGGATCAGGTACAGAAAGTGATACTGATGTGGATCTGACTTTGTATAGGGCCATGATCGGTTCACTTTTGTATTTAACTGCTTCTACACCTCACATTACGTTTGCTGTGTGTATTTGTGCTAGGTTTCAAGCAAATCCAAAGGAGATGCATATAAAAGCCATGAACTGAATTCTGAGATACCTGAAGTCGAAACCGAAGTTGGGACTTTGGTATCATGCTGATGGAAATCTGGAATTGAAGGCATACACGAACTCTGATTATGGTTGATGTAGCTTGAACCGGAAATCAAAAACTGGAGATTGTCAGTTCCTTGGAAGGAGGCTCGTATCCTGGCAATGCAAGAAACAAACTTCGGTAGCCGTATCAACGTGCGAGGCCGAATATGTAGCTGCTGGTAGTTGCTGTTCACAGGTTTTTGTGGATACAACAACAATTGCGGGATTACGGTTTGACTTACACACATACTCCCATTACTATTAGGATAGATAATCAGTCAACAATTGCTACAACTAATAATACAGTTAAACACAGTAAAACAAAGCACATAGGCATAAGACATCATTTCATACATGATTGTGCTGAAAATAATTTGATAAAACTGGTAAAAGTTGCAACGGAAGACAATAATGCAGATTTATTCACTAAAGCTTTTGATAAGTCAAGCTTTGAGTTGTTAGTTCAACTAAATGGTATGCGTAATCCAGAGTAACTTGACCTTAGAAGTCATTTATTTCTTTTTAAAGTAAGTTAGTAGTTTAATGGACTTTCTTTCCTTTTATAGTAAGTTAGTAGGTTAGTTTATCAGCTTCTTTATCTTAAAAGTGAAAAACAAAAGAAAAAAGAGACAAAATCATAAAATTTAAAAAAAAAAAAAAAGAATATCAAAAATTGAGTTAAGTATTAGAATCATAGGTTCAAAGTGACGAAAATTAGTACCATCTATACAAACTCTAAGTGTTGAGCTTTCACACATAATGCACCATAAATTCAAAAGTGTTATACACATTCTTGTCTGATATTTTGGTACGCACAATACACAAAGGAAATCCTAACAGCTAATAAAACAATCAAGAAAATGTCATATGTGTAACTAACTTAGATGTATGACAAAAGGTCTTAATTTCTATGTTAGCGACATAAAGACAATGATTATAAATGAGGTATGCAAATTTATCTGGGGGATGTATAGCAACATCAAAATACATCTTAGACAAAGAAAGAAAATGTTTTGAAAAGAAAAGGAAGTCAAAACAAGTCACTTTGTTGTACGTAAGTACAGACCTGTCACCTCTGTTTTGACATAAGCTAGCAAGATAAGTCGCTTTTTTGTACGTAAGTACAGACCTGTCACCGCTGTCTTGAAAACTTAAAAGGAACTTTAAGACAAACTAAGACACTTTGTTGTATGTAAATACAGAACTGTGTCTGACGTTTGCCTTTTAAAGAAAATTTGCAATACCGAAAGTTATAATCATTGTGTGCCTGCCTTGATCATAGTAGTATATCTAAGTATGGGACACTTAAGGTAGTTTCTTGATAAATAAAAAGGCCAAAGGAATTTCCAAAGTGTTGAATGTTTAAAGTGAAAATCATATCAACAATCGACTTGGAATGTATATCACGACAAACAATTAATGGAATAAAAATTCCAAGTGTGAAAGTGAAATACTGAAAGTGTGTTTGACACCGCTATCTGATTGAACCTTCTTTGACTATCTCGCAAATATATTATGTTAGTATAAGTTTTATTCTTTAAAGTATGTTTGAGTCATTTTAATTTTTGTTTATCTTTAGTTTAGTTTATTTTACTTTATTTTATTTTATTTTATTTTAAGTCTTATTAAATAGGAAAAAGGTCAAAGTTACTAGGATGCATTTTTAGTTGAAGAAACAAAACTTGCGTGAAAATCTGCTGCTTAGTGTGAATGTTTTTGCAAAGTTGGAAATATTCCGTTAAATGAAAATGTTGAAAAAGTTGGATTTATTCAAGAATTTTAAAAATTTTCAGTTAAGTTCGAGTACCAGACAAGTTCAAAGATACCTTCAAACTTGCTTGAAGTTCGAACTTAAGCTACTTTCGAAGGTAGTTGGATATAAATAGGTCAACAGTACTTCATTTCAGACATCTACTCTCGAACTTGTCTTGGCAATCTCGAACATAACTTTGAACTTATTGGGTTTTCAATTTGTCTCTATTCCTCAAAGTTTTGCTACTTTTTCTCGAACCTACACACATACTTAGGTGTATTGAACCAATAATAACTAAGTAAGTGTATGATTAGAGTGTTTTTGTGGTTAAAATCGACCATTTTTTAGACTAATGTCATTTAAAACTAGGTGACATTAAATCACAATTTTTAAAAGCAAAAAACTTTAAATTAATGATACCTAACCTTGATCAGAACCTAATAGGACTAGATTACATTGTTAATTATGTCTAAAAGGGTTAAAATCATGATTTTGAGGTTGAAAGTGACTGACTTCGAACATGTTCTTCAGGTTCGAACTTGTTAGAGAGTCCGAACTTGTTGAAATATCTATAAGTTCGAAGTCAGTCATGATCGAATGGTTATCTCGAACTTAACTAAGTTCGAATGGTTTTAAAATCTCGAATTTTTGTATGTTTGAAAGTGTTAGACTTCGAAGTTAATCAAGTTCGAAGTTATAGAAGTTCGAATGACAAAAATATTTTTAATTAATTTGTAACTTTTTAATCGTCATTTGTGTGCAGATATGGGAGATTGAGCGTATTACATTCAGAACAATATGGTTATGGCTGTCGATCTCCAGTTGCCGGAGGCTCAGCCATACCGTCAGATGATAGAATTTTTGACACAGTCAAGGGTGTCATATGCGCTTACGCACAATTTTCCTGTCGTTCTCACCGACGTGAGGCAATTCTGGGAACACCTTCTAGTGGACTGCACCGTCACTCCTACCATTCTGCATACAAGAGTAGGAGGACGTCCGATCGCATTCTCAGCTTATTTTTTGTGACAAATTTTGCAATTGGGGACAATGGAACAAGAAGCTGGCCCTATAGACTTTCCGATGCCAATAAGGCAATCTGCCTTTCTTCGAATGGGCTATGCCCAGGACATCACAAAAGGCGTCCTATGTGAAGAGCGGGTTAATCGGCCAGTGGAGGTATTTGGTCCACGTTATCATGGTGTGCTTTGCACTAAAGAAAGCAGGGTTCGACACGATGGTGTCAAAGCTGCAGTCTGCATTGATTGCACTGGTCTACAATAAAGCATTTAGCTTCTCGGAAATGTTTTTCGGGGAGTTTGTTCATCAGATTACTGCCCCCGCCAGAGAAAGATTCTTAATGTACCCCCTGCTTCTTCTTGACGATTATTCGCCACTTCTTGCCAGATCTGCCACCGCTGCCTAAGCAATCTGGCATTGCTATAATAGATAAGTGAATATTTGCCGACCGCTAGTCCAATAAAGCTCGAAGGGCTGAGCAACTCAGGCCAGAGGTGGCTCCTCTGTTTGGTGCCGTTATAGATCAAGACTTTGTTACTCCTGAAGGGGATAACTGGATTATTTAAGCACCCCCCTCAACAACAGCAGCAGCAGCAACCTCAACAGCCACGAGCACAGAAACTGGTGGGCCATCCACTTAAGCACCCTATCTGCTACAGAATCTGGTGGGCCACCCATTTCAGCACCACATCTACACCAACGGGAACAGACGTTGGAAGAAATATGGGAACAAGGAGCCGCTTCTCAAGGAAGTGTAGCTGAAAAATTGGTTCATGAAATTATGGAACCACCAACTGGCATGGAGGATATATTTGGAGAAACTGAAGAGTATCAACCTCCTGTTGCCGAAACTGAAGGCATAGAAGGCCGAGAAGAAGGAGTAGAGGCTCGGGAAGAGGCTGAAGGTCAAGTAGAGACCACCTCTGAATATGACTCTGAATCGAGCTCAGAAGAGACAGAAAATGAAGAACCAGCTTTTACAATTGGAAGATATGGATCAAGGGTTGTTGTTCGCAGAACAAAGATGACACGCCCTGCTCTCTGAGATGAAAAGGAAGGAGACACAAATTTTGTGATCGAAGAAGACGCAAAAATACATCGCTTTATGCAGGGAGCTCCATCTACTTCTGCTGCTACTCCATCTGCTACAACCGCCGCTTCATCCACATCCGTCGCCGCTCCATCCACATATGCCTCCATTCCATCCACCTCCACTCCATTCATCGAAAATCAGCGTTTTTACCGAGCTGAATAGCAAACTAGATTTCCAGACAGTCCAAATATTCCAGCTTTCTCAAGTCGTTAGCAAGTTGCAACAACACAACTCAAGGCTGGAACAAGAAAATGAGAAGTTGCAAATGACTGTCTCAGCTCGACAGTCTCAAATTCTGACTCTGCAGAACTTGGTGGAGCAAATTGTGAAAGATCCACAAGCTCAGGGGGAGAGCAGTTGTCGAGGTGATGAGTAAAGGGGAAGAAGAAGAGATGACGATGAAGAAGGTGATCCCGGCATGCAGAAAGGTAGTGAGCTAGCAGATCTTTCTCAACAGACTGCTCAGCAAGCTAATATTCAGGGGGAACCGAGGTCTTCGGGTACAGGAGAAGGAGAAGGTCAGGATAAAGGCAAGGCTCCTGAGGCGTTAGAGTCATTTGATAAAGAAATAATTGGAGCCTCTGCAGATATAGCTGATGACGATGAGATATACTTTGATTTTGAAGATGATTTAAAAGAAATTGAGGAAGGAGAGTTTATCCCAGAGAACAGTCCTGATTGGAGCCCAAACGATGAGGTTCTTGCAGACGAAGAAGAGGAAGCTGACGAGTTTGTCATTCAGGGTCAAACTGTCACTGAGAAATACATAAACACTGAACAGAATCTGATAGACTTAGACGTTCTTGATTCAACGATAAATGATGAATCAGATGATGACACTGCTCAGGAAAAGGATAAGGAACTAACGAATGAAGAGAAGAGGCAGCTCTTGTTCAGAAAAGAAGAAAAGAAATCTGAATTAGCTGTGAAAGAAAGAATGAGATTGCCAAGCCCAGGGAAACTTTCTGGAGGTATTCTAAGTTGGTTCTTCGACCGAGAGTTACAACGTTGTCTGCTTAAGAGAAGAGACGGGCTGCATTACTTGAAGAGAAAGCTAAAAGTCTTCAATACACTGCCGAAATGCGAAGTCAAAGAACTGGCGTGGAAGAATTTGATAAACCTAGGAGACGACCAATACGCTAAAATGATAGCGAGAATCGTAAGAAAAGAAGGTCGATCTAGAAGGTTTGAGAGGATAAAGCCGAGAAAAGGAAAGCGGGTAATGGATGGGTATAGGATAGATCCATTGACCGGAAAGCCTTGGATGAAAATTTTCTACAAGCCGGTTTGATGGTTAAAGAAGATTCCGTTGAAGACAATACCACAGAACGTTCTCGCGAACATGAAGTGGTGGTTCGTTGAGAACGAAACAGCAGAGGCAGTATTGGAAGATCATGAAGACAGAGTCATTTTGAAAGTATATGACCCTTTACGTCTTGTAAACCTATCTCTGGGCGACCTTCAGAAACTTCATGAGCAACCAATCTACTTTCACGAAGGTTGGAGATCTAAAGGCATCAAGTACCAGAAGGTTGTTAAGATTTGTATAGAGAAGCGTTTGTATGCGGGTAGCAACACAAACACATTAGCTGGAAACACATCATGAAACTCATCAAGTAAAGGGACCATAGCATCGGGAACTGCAACCTCCCCAACTATCTCTTTCCCTATCAACACAAACACATTAGCTGTCTCACTCAATTCATCCTCAAATTGAGCAAGGGTCAAAAGGGTTCCCGAGGGCTTCGTGACCAACTCCTTCGGCTTATTAGGAACCAAAGTTATCTTCACCCCGCCAAACAGGAAACTATAAGTATTGGTCCGCCCCTTATGTTCAATCTCACGGTCATACTCCCATGGCCTACCCAACAGTAAGTGGCAAGCATCCATAACAACAACATCACACCATACATTGTCCTTATAAGTTTTACCAACAGAAAATGAAACAAGAGCTCGTTTAGACACTGTTACCTCACCACCTTTCTTGAACCACTGAAGCTTGTAGGGCTTGGGGTGACATTCTGTTTTCAAGGACAACTTTTGAACTGCTTCCTCAGACACCAGATTATCACAACTCCCTGAATCGATGACAAAAGTGCAAACCCTACCCAAGATGGTACACGTGGACTGGAAAATGTTGTGCTTCAGCCAATCCTCATCAGTAGCTTTTGGAGTGAAGCAAGAACGCCTCACCACCAGATTCACACCCACATCTCCAGACACATATTCTTCCTCCTGCTCAACTTCCTCATCATACATTGGACCTCCATGATAACCATCATTCTCTTCCTGCCCCCAATCCTCCTCAGCGAACATGGTTCTTTTGCCAGCCCTTTTACACTCGGACTGTCGATGGCCAAGTTCACCACATGTAAAACACTTAAGTCCCCCCGCTACCGATACCCCGTGAAGTCAAACCAGCACTAACACCCCCTGGTCTCAGTTGATTAGGCACCGAGCGTGGTGTTACAACTCCCGATCCAGAATTTCCCCCACCAAAACCAGTGGAAGTCGAACAAACTCCCCGACGGTTCTGCTTCTCCAAAGTCAGCGCCCTTTGGTATGCATCAGAAACGGATACCGGATCAAACAGATTCACCGAGTCCATAATCTGAACCCTTAATCCGCCAGTGTAGCGGGCAACAAGTTGTTCTTCCGTCTCTTGAATATCATTCCGAGAGATCAACTGCTAGAACTCAGTCGTGTAGTCATCCACCGATCGTGCCCCTTGTCGCAAATTCTTGAGCCTTTGGTACATCAACCGCTGAAAATTATGGGGTAGAAAGTTGGACCGTAGTGACTTTTTCATCTTCCTCCATGTCTCGATCCTCGGTTTCCCAAGCCTGGTTCGAGTTAACTTCAATTGTTGCCACCACGCAGAAGCCCTACCACGAAGTCTTGTGGCGATCAAAGAAACCCTTTTGTTTTCCGGCACCCCTTTAAATTCAAAAACGTCTTCCACGGTAGCCAACCAGTCAATAAAACCCTCTGGATTCAGACTAACCCCATCAAACTCTGGGATATCAATCTTCATTCCAGCCTCCCTACGCCTGTTATCATCCCTACGATGATTGTTCCTCGGCCGCCCCTCCGATTCATCATCGAAAGACGAACGGTCACCTGCAAACGGATTATCTCCTTCATCATCGTGACCACGATTCATCATTTCCGTCTTCCGATCGGTCAGTTGATCGACCATCTGATCCAATCGCTGGTCCATCCGTGCCATAAGTCGCTCCTCCATCTCCACTTCGTGCACTGGTTTATGTCTTCGTGGAGGCATTTCGAACAGGATGTTCGGCTTTGATACCAACTGATGCAGCATAGCAAATAGAAAACCAAAGATAATCTGTTGATTCCATGAAACCCGGAAGATCTTAACCAAACTCACGTTGATTCACAGGAATACCGCGAATTTGGCCTTCAAAATTGGTTCACACAAAGAACATAAATTTGGGAGAGAAAACTGAAGTTTCATAAAAATTGAAAAAAATGACCATCCAAGTTCACCCAATACAATACTAAAAAGAAGCAGAAAAACATAAACGGGCCAAAATGATAATGGGCCAAACACACGGGCCAAAAAACTAAAGTCCGAACTGAAAGAAAAATAGAAAAATGCAAATTAAGTAGTCTTCGAGGCCTTTTTGGGCAAAACGCAGGGCCCAAACCGCCTACAGAAATTCGCCAGCACGTTGGGCCTGTCCATACGGTCGTTTTGATATATTATAAGCCCAAATAGGATATCCGAGGCCCAAGTTATAGCCATTTTAGTCAGCCAATGTGGTCATGGGTTTCCAAGTATTCTAAGGCCCGGTCTTCTGCATCAAGAGGAGAGCGTCCTGAGCAGGCTCAGACTAACATCACTGCTTCACCCACAGGACCCCAACCCACTCCTCATGATACAAATAATCCATCTTATCCTTCTGTAAATCCCTCATCCCCACTTATACTATACAAAAGAAAAAGGATTTCAGGAGCTCCTTCCTCCTCAGCCCAAATACAAGAGCCAAATGTTTCTGTGCAGGAGGACACTCCTGCACAGAATATCCTAAGGGCACCCACTGAGGACTCTCCCATCCTCAATTTGGAGGTGGACATCCAACAGAGGATGTCCATATGGGTTCTGTGGCTAACACTACTGTTGTTTCTGCACAAGAGGCACAGGACAGTGTCAATATCATTAAGACCACACCCATGGCAACAAAGGATGTGCAAGCACCTTCTGGAAGTCCCCAGAACCAAGAACAGAGGGGCCCAGAGGTTTCTACTTCTCGAATTCCTGCCAGTGATAGATCACAAATACCACACACTTTTGCTGATCTTGAGGCTAGTCTGCAACTTATGTTATTAACGGATCCTCAGCTGAAACCTGTTGTGGCAGTATTGGAATATTATCAGTCCATTATTGCTACACATGGGGCACAAATCAGAGCACTTCAACATACAGTATCAGCTCAGAATCAAAGAATGGATTACTTTCATAAAGGGTTCACCCTCTATGGAAATAAAATCATTCAACTTGAGAAGATGATTCGAACCCTAATGGCAAAGGTTGTAGGTCCTCCTGACCAAACCAATGCATCCCAAAATGGGGAGAATCAGGAGATCCCTAGTTTAGTCCAACCAGCTCCAACTCCCACTGCAACAGTCCAAGATTCTAGGCTAACAGTCCCAATAGCTTCTCAAGCTGTTAACCTAGAAACTCAAGCTGCTCCCATAAGAACAACAGGAGTTGTCATTCGAGAAGGCAGTCAAGCTCCTATCAGTACAGTCCAAGCTATAACTTCTGCAACTAAGGATAAGGGCAAGGGCATCCTCATAGAATCTCCAAAGCACAAATTTTCATCCAGAGATGCCCAGGTTGCCCATGATTCTGACTTTGCCAGACAGTTAGCAGAGGAACAAGATGAACTTCTGGACCAGCAAACCCATGCTCCAATGAAAGATGATGAAACCTTAGGTGATTACCTAAGAGGGTTTGTGGTTAAACAAAATGAGAAGGAATGGAAAATGCCAACTGGGCATTCAAAGGCAGAGCACAGAAGGTTTTTAATCAATTTTGACTATTCAGCTGGAATTCCAAAGAAGATAGCTTAGTTTATGACTACAGAGAGGCTGCAAGAAATCCATGATAAGGAGATGGAAAAATGAAAGATTGCCAAAGTCTCTCATCAAGTCCCAAGCCAACAAGAACCAAGTCAAGCTGGTGTTAGTGATTCTTCTCCACCTGTTCAAGCTGTTGCTACTAATCCTCAATCAGAAGCAATCACTCAAGCAAAGCTTGATCAGGTGAAAAGGGTGCTGTTTGAACATCAACTTCAGAAGGTGATGGAGATTGAAAAGACCCTCGACCAGTATGACTTCTCAAAACCTCCTATTACATACTGGTATGGTAAGTCAATGGATGACATTGACTTAAAATATCATTTTGTAGTCAGAAGAGAAGCTGCACCTGAGGAAGAATATAAGAGTATGATGCACATAGTTCAAGGGATGACCAGGGATGAGCTTACCAGAATGCATCATGTTGGATCTGTGAATCAAGTCAGGTCTTCACTTCCACAGGTCAAGCAGGCTATAAACGGTTTAAAAAGCATTTTTGATCCAGAGTCAATCAGAAAAGATATAGAAGATGCCAAAGAGATGAAGATTGCACATGTTGATCTGTATGTAAAATCAAAGACATACAGACTCAAATTTGCAAATGGATCCAGCATGTTCTTCAATTTTTAATTCTTTAATCTTCCAAGGGTATGGCTGGTACAAATGAGCTCAGTGAAGATATACTGTGATAGAGAAGAGTTGAAAAGAGAATTTTTGAAGGCAGTTAATCAGAAACTTTCACAATTGTAAGTTTTTGGATGCCTTAGTTTGTAGATAACAGTTTTACTTTGTTTTATTTCCTTAGTTGTATAAAAACTTAAAGTCTTGTGTAAAGAATTTAAGTTAGGGGAGATTGTTGGGAAATATTCTAAGTATGTCAAGCTGTTAGTTAGATTTCTCAAACTGTTAGTAGATTTTCTGTGTAAGTACAAAGTTCAAGCTGTTAGTTGAAGAAGTTAGAGCTGTTAGTTCAAAAGTTCAAGCTGCCAGTGTTAAAACTCAAGCTGCTCAACAGATAGACTTCAAGCTGCTCAACAGCTCAATAAACAGAAAGTGCTGATATTTAGGAAAAGATATCTTCGAAGATTCAAGCATATCTACTATCAGAGAAATCAGAGTTTATCAAGGAAACAAATCAGAAAGCAATATATATATATACATAGAATAGGTTTTTCTATTGTAAGTCTACACATACAAGTTTATTCAGTTGTAATTGTCTTTCTGATTAAGTTTTCATAAGCCTCTAAGGTTGAAAAACCCTAAGAACAATCTGTGTTCTTCGTCTAATCAAACAGATTAGAGGTGATTGTAATCATTGAGTTTGGCAATAGAAATAACTTTTGATTATTGATTGTGTTTATGTGATTATTTGTTTTGAAAGTTTTTCTTAAAACAATTAAGTGTTATTCCGCAAACTTCTTAATTGGACTTTGTTTCAATACAGGGTTATTGGTTTATACTCTGATTAATTCAAACCAGTTAATCTTAGGTAATTATTTTGATCTTGACACAATCATTAAAAGAGAATTTTTTGTTTAATGTTGTGATTCACCTAGATCTGTTATAATCACTTGGTACCCGAGCTTAGGGGGTGAATCAATCTCAAATATTATAGTGATTTATTCTGTTTTTTTACGTTTTTATTGAGTTTTTTCACGAAAGTTCAAAACTTTGAAAATCTACATGGGTTTTATGGTGGTTGGATTAATCTGAATTTTGGATCGAGTGTGGAATTTTAAAGGACGAATCAATTGATATAAGTCTCAAATCACATCTCCAAACACAGAATTTAATTTAGATTTTCTAATTTTTTAAAAAGTGTGTGTTCTTGAGGTTTTTGGTCGATTTTTGGTTATCAATAAGGAATTAGCCAAAGTGACTTCATAAAAATTGTTTCGGCTGTCAAAATGAGCATTCGTTGTGATTTGTAGATCAATTCGTGCAAATTTTGAAAACATTAGTGGATTTGGACTTGAACCTGTAAAAAACGGTTGAATCTCGGAATTAACTGCATTTTCAGTGTTGTGCGAGTTTTATCAAGCTTTGACCGAGTTTATCAAACTTTGACCGAGTTTGATCACTTATTCTTTGTGTTTGATCAACCTTTCTTCCGATATTTATAAAGTTGTCTTCGAATTTGAACACTTTTCACCCGAGTTTAATCATTCTTCCACCGAGTTTGATCATTCTTTCACCGAGTTTTATACATGTTTTTACAAGTTTCAACCGAGTTTAAAATAGATTCATCCGAGTTTCATCACATTTCATTCGAGTTTAGTCATACATAATTCGGGTTTCACCAAGTGTTCATCGAGTTTCAATTAGTGTACATCGAGATTTGCTCTATTTCCTGTGAGCTTGATTATACACACTGCGACATTCAAGGATTTAACATTCCACATTTACTGTATGACATTTTCTGCTTCAATTGGCCGTAACTTTTGACTGAAACATCATTACAAGGCCTATCATATGCCAAAACTAAGCTTGAACCGAGATCTACGATTTCTAGAATTGGCAAAGCGGGTTCGGGCATTTTTCAAGGCCTAATTCGACTCTAGAAAAAGTTACAAGAATTTTTCTGTCGATAAGCTGAAAAATCAACATCCAAAAGTAACTTCGGAGATGATTTCACCAAGTCATCAACCACATATACATCTATCAGAGCTTCAACATTAGATTTATATCCTCGACAACCTTCATCATGTTTATATTTTCTTAGTGTAATTGATTTCCCTTCAATTTCCACAAATCTAATCTTATGAAGTCTAACACTGATTTTTGTGACATAAATATTAAAGAGATGAAGCTGGAATTACTCAACCTTCAAAAGGCTATTAAAAGGAAGTTTGGAAGACATTTATCATCAAAGAAGCACAAACCTGAAGAACATAACAAGAAAAATATTGCTTAGTGCTTTATGGCTACAACTGAAGAGCCTGTTGATGTAACTGTACAGTTGAAGAATGTGACAAAGCTGGCTGAACAAGCAGATGTTAATCTACAAGACGAGAAGAAGAAGGTAGTTTCTCTGGAACAAAAAGTGGCAAATGAACATGATCAGGTGTTGCATCTCACAACTGAGATTCTAAGCTGATTGAGAAACTTAAACTATTGGAAAATCAAATGTCTGATTATGATTCAATTTCAAAGTTAACATCTGAAAAGTCTAAGCTGATTGTAAAACTTAATGAACCTGAATAGATTCGTATGAATAATAGAGATATTCTTGTTCAGTTAAATACAGATAAAGAATTTGCTTTAAAAGATGTCACAAGATTCAAAGAATAAGTTTTAAATTTTGAAGAAAAACAGAAAGTATTGATTTCTGAGAATCATATTCTTAAAGTGAGAATATCTGAATTATCAAACGAACTTGAATATTCTAAACGATAGAATTTTCAAAATGCAAATCAACTAAATATCTTTTGCCTGAACGATTAGGTTTGTACAAGAAAGTTAATGATCTTAAAGAGACGCTTTTGAAGACAAATCATCCTGATCAACATTATGTTTCAAACAAATCTAAAAAACTTTTTGCTCTTGAAAAGGAGTTCTCTTTAACTAAAGAATTATTTGTGAAGGAACGAAATGAGTTCTTCCTTAAAGAATAGTAGTTGTAGTAAAAGATCAGATTGTTGGTTCTTCAAGGTTTGGGGCTCCTACAGTTACTATTGACATTTTGAAGGTAGGAATCTGCAGTTTAAGCTTTAGGTTGGGTGAGGGGCTGGGGGGCTTTTCTTTGGATGTGGTTTTAGTTTCAGGTTCAGGGGTTGGAGAGTTTAGGAAATTAGAAGAGGAAGATGATTTTTATTATTCAGGATTTGGCACAGTGTCAGTCTCTAATCCATGTAAGTAGGACGACATCAAATTTAACCACTGGTGGCTCGTTTACTCACCAGTGCCCTACTCAAATCCTCTTATGTTTGACCTCCTTGAGGTGATGTCTTCACTGTAATGCGTTAATCATCATGTCTCCCTTTAAGTTATTTAGCATGAGGGTGCCAAAACTTTGTTAACTCAGCAACTGCCTCTTCAACCTGATCTATTCATTTATTGATTTCTGCCTCAACTCTAAGTATCAACAACCACATTTACTCAAATGACTAAGTGAACAGAGCATTTGAGAGTTTTTGACCTCTGATCTTTTCTGGTTAGACTCAAGGCCTTTCTGAATTTAAGCACCCATTCTACGTCTAGACTTGTGGCAATACCTCTTTTTCCGGTGTTGTGTATTTATCCTATGTTATCTGCAGCCCCTGTTTACCTTCCAAAAAATAAAGCGACCTACTAAGATAACTTTATCCTTAGTTATCTAC
>JAANYP010002471.1:82839-143042 GCA_020465985.1 Centrapalus pauciflorus
AGAACAGGACTTTGATTGAGGCAGCAAGGACAATGCTCTTGGATTCAAAGCTTCCTAGCATGTTTTGGGGGGAGGCAGTGTAAACAGTGTGTCATGCTTTAAATCGGGTCCTTACTGTCAAATCACTGAACAAAACCTGTTTTGAAGTTCTTAATAAAAGACCACCTAATTTAATTGGCTTTGAACCATTTGGGGTACCGTGTACTTTACTAAAAACAAAACATCAACCTAAGTTTGGTGAAAAGGCTGACGAAGGATACTTCCTAGGTTGTGTCCCTAACTCACCAAATAAAAGGGTTTGAAACAAAACAAATGGTACGGTAGAGATTGTGTTTAACATAGATGTAACAAGTTATTCACATGAACCCCAAACTGGTCCGGAATGGTTATTTGATTATGACTCTTTGTTTGAATCATTTAACATACCGTTTAGTGGAAACGCAGGTACAGTGGAAAGTGACTTCTCATCATTAAACCTTAATGATGACTACAAAGGTTTTCCAAAGTCAAGCATTCCATCAACATTTGAGCCTACAACGACAGAAGATGGGTCTCCAACAGAGAACGAATCTGAATTACCTACGAATGAGAATCAGATGAATAATTCTAACTCCGACGACAGTGATCATGTGGAAGAGAATGTATCGTCTAAAGGCGTACCCCCGTTAGGTGAAATTGGATCATAGTTAGGAGATAATATTTAGGTCGATGAGATTGAGACATCGAGGATAAACAAGGATCATCCAATTGAGAGTATCATAGGGAATCTGAATACTTGTGTGAGAACTAAAGTGTAGTGTGAATAATAACACGGTGCTGTTATCGATGATCAACGACTCCGAGGCGTATCACACGTGTCTATACTCATGTTTTATCTCACAAGTAGAGCCGAAGAATGTGCAAATGGCAATGAAAGACAATTCTTGGGTTGAAGCCATGCAAGAAGAACTGTCATAGTTCAGAAAACTTGAAGTGTGGGACTTAGTGCCGTTACCTAGAGGAGAAGTTGCAATAGGGACTAAATTGGTCTTTAAGTGCAAAAGGGATGATCGGGGTATAGTTACTCGTAACAAGGCAAGACTTGTGGTAAAAGGATTCAACCCGGAAGAGGGAATTGATTACAACGAAGTGTTTGCACCACTGGTGACGCTCGATGCAATTCGTCTGTTTATGGCTTTCGCGTCCTTCAATGAGTTTAAGGTATATCAACTTGATGTAAAAAGTGCATTCCTGTACGGCATGGTGAAGGAATTGGTGTACGTCGAACAACCGCCTGAGTTTACTGATCCGAAGTATCCCGAAATAGTATATCGACTTGATAGGGCTCTGTATGGATTGCATCAGGCACCAAGGGCTTGGAATGAGATGCTATCAACTCATCTTTTGGACAATGGGTTTGAAAGAGGGAGAATTGATAGTACATTGTTTGTGAAAAGAAAAGGAGAAGACTTTATCTTAGTACAAGTGTACATGGACAACATCATCTTCGGGTCGTCAAACGAACAGATGTGCAAAGATTTTGAAAAGGTTATGAAGTCGAAGTTTGAGATGAGTGCTATGGGAGAGCTGAACTTCTTTCTGGGTTTGCAAGTTGAACAAAGGAAAGAAGGCATGTTGATCCATCAGACGAAGTATGTCTACGACATTTTAGAGCGCTTCGGGACGGAAGGAAAAAAGCTGACCGCACACTTTAGTACTCCGATTCAAGTGAATCACAATCTCGGATCGGGTACAGAAAGTGATACTGATGTGGATCTGACTTTGTATAGGGCCATGATCGGTTCACTTTTGTATTTAACTGCTTCTAGACCTCACATTATGTTTGCTGTGTGTATTTGTGCTAGGTTTCAAGCAAATCCAAAGGAGATGCATATGAAATCCATGAACTGAATTCTGAGAGACCTGAAGTCGAAACCGAAGTTGGGACTTTGGTATCATGCTGATGGAAATCTGGAATTGAAGGCATACACGAACTCTGATTATGGTTGATGTAGCTTGAACCGGAAATCAAGAACTGGAGATTGTCAGTTCCTTGGAAGGAGGCTCGTATCCTGGCAATGCAAGAAACAAACTTCGGTAGCCGTATCAACGTGCGAGGCCGAATATGTAGCTACTGGTAGTTGCTGTTCACAGGTTTTTGTGGATACAACAACAATTACGGGATTACGGTTTGACTTACACACATACTCCCATTACTATTAGGATAGATAATCAGTCAACAATTGCTACAACTAATAATACAGTTAAACACAGTAAAACAAAGCACATAGGCATAATACATCATTTCATACGTGATTGTGCTGAAAATAATTTGATAAAACTGGTAAAAGTTGCAACGGAAGACAATAATGCAGATTTATTCACTAAAGCATTTGATAAGTCACGCTTTGAGTTGTTAGTTCAACTAAATGGTATGCGTAATCCAGAGTAACTTGACCTTAGTAGTCATTTCTTTCTTTTTAAAGTAAGTTAGTAGTTTAATGGACTTTCTTTCCTTTTATAGTAAGTTAGTAGGTTAGTTTATCAGCTTCTTTATCCTAAAAGTGAAAAACAAAAGAAAAAAGAGACAAAATCATAAAATTTTCAAAAAAAAAAAAGAGAATATCAAAAATTGAGTTAAGTATTAGAATCATAGGTTCAAAGTGACGAAAATTAAAACCGTCTATACAAACTCTAAGTGTTGAGCTTTCACACATAATGCACCATAAATTCTAAAGTGTTATACACATTCTTGTCTGATATTTGGTACGCACAATACACAATGGAAATCCTAACAGCTAATAAAACAATCAAGAAAATGTCATATGTGTAACTAACTTAGATGTATGACCAAAAGCTCTTAATTTCTATGTTAGAGACATAAAGACAATGATTATAAATGAGGTATGCAAATTTATCTGGGGGATGTATAACAACATCAAAATACATCTTAGACAAAGAAAGAAAATGTTTTGAAAAGAAAAGGAAGTCAAAACAAGTCGCTTTGTTGTACGTAAGTACAGACCTGTCACCTCTGTTTTGACATAAGCTAGCAAGATAAGTCGCTTTTTTGTACGTAAGTACAGACCTGTCACCGCTGTCTTGATAACTTAAAAGGAACTTTAAGACAAACTAAGACACTTTGTTGTATGTAAATACAGAACTGTGTCTGACGTTTGCCTTTTAAAGAAAATTTGCAATACCGAAAGTTATAATCATTGTGTGCCTGCCTTGATCATAGTAGTATATCTAAGTATTGGACACTTAAGGTAGTTTCTTGATAAATAAAAAGGCCAAAGGAATTTCCAAAGTGTTGAATGTTTAAAGTGAAAATCATATCAACAATCGACTTGGAATGTATATCACGACAAACAATCAATGGAATAAAAATTCAAAGCGTGAAAGTGAAATACTGAAAGTGCGTTTGACACCGCTATCTGATTGAACCTTCTTTGACTATCTCGCAAATATATTATGTTAGTATAAGTTTTATTCTTTAAAGTATGTTTGAGTCATTTTAATTTTGGTTTATCTTTAGTTTAGTTTATTTTACTTTATTTTATTTTATTTTATTTTAAGTCTTATTAAATAGAAAAAAGGTCAAAGTTACTAGGATGCATTTTAAGTTGGAGAAACAAAACTTGCGTGAAAATCTGTTGCTTAGTGTGAATGTTTTTGCAAAGTTGGAAATATTCCGTTAAATGAAAATGTTGAAAAAGTTGGATTTATTCAAGAATTTTAAAAATTTTCAGTTAAGTTCGAGTACCAGACAAGTTCAAAGTTACCTTCAAACTTGCTTGAAGTTCGAACTTAAGCTACTTTCGAAGGTAGTTGGATATAAATAGGTCAACAGTACTTCATTTCAGACATCTACTCTTGAACTTGTCTAGCCGATCTCGAACATAACTTTGAACTTATTGGGTTTTGAATTTGTCTCTATTCCTCAAAGTTTTGCTACTTTTTCTCGAACCTACACACATACTTAGGTGTATTGAACCAATAATAACTAAGTAAGTGTATGATTAGAGTTTTTTTGTGGTTAAAATCGACCATTTTTTAGACTAATGTCATTTAAAACTAGGTGACATTAAATCACAATTTTTAAAAGCAAAAAACTTTAAATTAATGATACCTAACCTAGATTAGAACCTAATAGGACTAGATTACATTGTTAATTATGTCTAAAAGGGTTAAAATCATGATTTTGAGGTTGAAAGTGACTGACTTCGAACATGTTCTTCAGGTTCGAACTTGTTAGAGAGTCCGAACTTGTTGAAATATCTATAAGTTCGAAGTCAGTCATGATCGAATGGTTGTCTCGAACTTAACTAAGTTCGAATGGTTTTGAAATCTCGAATTTTTTTATGTTCGAAAGTGTTAGACTTCGAAGTTAATCAAGTTCGAAGTTATACAAGTTCGAATGACAAAAATTTATTTTTAATTAATTTGTAACTTTTTAATCGTCATTTGTGTGCAGATATGGGAGATTAAGCGTATTACATTCAGAACAATATGGTTATGGCTGTCGATCTCCAGTTGCCGGAGGCTCATACATACCGTCAGATGATAGAATTTTTGACACAGTCAAGGGTGTCATATGCGCTTACGCACAATTTTCCTGTCGTTCTCACCTACGTGAGGCAATTCTGGGAACACCTTCTAGTGGACTGCACCGTCACTCCTACCATCCTGCATACAAGAGTAGGAGGACGTCCGATCGCATTCTCAGCTTATTTTTTGTGACAAATTTTGCAATTGGGGACAATGGAACAAGAAGCTGGCCCTATAGACTTTCCGATGCCAATAAGGCAATCTGCCTTTCTTCGAATGGGCTATGCCCAGGACATCACAAAAGGCGTCCTGTGTGAAGAGCGGGTTAATCGGCCAGTGGAGGTATTTGGTCCACGTTATCATGGTGTACTTTGCACTAAAGAAAGCAGGGTTCGACACGATGGTGTCAAAGCTGCAGTCTGCATTGATTGCACTGGTCTACAGTAAAGCATTTAGCTTCTCGGAAATGTTTTTTGGGGAGTTTGTTCATCAGATTACTGCCCCCGCCAGAGAAAGATTCTTAATGTACCCCCTGCTTCTTCTTGACGATTATTCGCCACTTCTTGCCAGATCTGCCACCGCTGCCTAAGCAATCTGGCATTGCTATAATAGATAAGTGAATATTTGCCGACCACTAGTCCAATAAAGCTCGAAGGGCTGAGCAAGTCAGGCCAGAGGTGGCTCCTCTGTTTGGTGCCGTTATAGATCAAGACTTTGTTACTCCTGAAGGGGATAACTGGATTATTTAAGCACTCCCCTCAACAACAGCAGCAGCAGCAACCTCAACAGCCACGAGAACAGAAACTGGTGGGCCATCCACTTAAGCACCCTATCTGCTACAGAATCTGGTGGGCAATCCATTTCAGCACCACATCTACACCAACGGGAACAGACGTTGCAAGAAATATGGGAACAAGGAGCCGCTACTCAAGGAAGTGTAGCTGAAAAATTGGTTCATGAAATTATGGAACCACCAACTGGCATGGAGGATATATTTGGAGAAACTGATGAGTATCAACCTCCTGTTGCCGAAACTGAAGGCATAGAAGGCCGAGAAGAAGGAGTAGAGGCTCGGGAAGAGGCTGAGGGTCAAGTAGAGACCGCCTCTGAATATGACTCTGAATCGAGCTCAGAAGAGACAGAAAATGAAGAACCAGCTTTTACAATTGGAAGATATGGATCAAGGGTTGTTGTTCGCAGAACAAAGATGACATGCCCTGCTCTCTGAGATGAAAAGGAAGGAGACACAAACTTTGTGATCGAAGAAGACGCAAAAATACATCGCTTTATGCAGGGAGCTCCATCTACTTCTGCTGCTACTCCATCTGCTACAACCACCGCTTCATCCACATCCGTCGCCGCTCCATCCACATCCGCCTCCATTCCATCCACCTCCACTCCATTCATCGAAAATCAGCGTTTTTACCGAGCTGAATAGCAAAGTAGATTTCCAGACAGTCCAAATATTCCAGCTTTCTCAAGTCGTTAGCAAGTTGCAACAACACAACTCAAGGCTGGAACAAGAAAATGAGAAGTTGCAAATGACTGTCTCAGCTCGACAGTCTCAAATTCTGACTCTGCAGAACTTGGTGGAGCAAATTGTGAAAGATCCACAAGCTCAGGGGGAGAGCAGTTGTCGAGGTGATGAGTAAAGGGGAAGAAGAAGAGATGACGATGAAGAAGGTGATCCCGGCATGCCGAAAGGTAGTGAGCTAGCAGATCTTTCTCAACAGACTGCTCAGCAAGCTAATATTCAGGGGGAACCTAGGTCTTCGGGTATAGGAGAAGCAGAAGGTCAGGATAAAGGCAAGGCTCCTGAGGCGTTAGAGTCATTTGATAAAGAAATAATTGGAGCCTCTGCAGATATAGATGATGACGATGAGATATACTTTGATTTTGAAGATTATTTAAAAGAAATTGAGGAAGGAGAGTTTATCCCAGAGAACATTCCTGATTGGAGCCCAAACGATGAGGTTCTTGCAGACGAAGAAGAGGAAGCTGACGAGTTTGTCATTCAGGGTCAAACTGTCACTGAGAAATACATAAACACTGAACAGAATCTGATAGACTTAGACGTTCTAGATTCAACGATAAATGATGAATCAGATGATGACACTGCTTAGGAAAAGGATAAGGAACTAACGAATGAAGAGAAGAGGCAGCTCTTGTTCAGAAAAGAAGAAAAGAAATCTGAATTAGCTGTGAAAGAAAGAATTAGATTGCCAAGCCCAGGGAAACTTTCTGGAGGCATTCTAAGTTGGTTCTTCGACCGAGAGTTACAACGTTGTCTGCTTAACAGAAGAGACGGGCTACATTACTTGAAGAGAAAGCTAAAAGTCTTCAATACACTGCCGAAATGCGAAGTCAAAGAACTGGCGTGGAAGAATTTGATAAACCTAGGATACGACCAATACGCTAAAATGATAGCCAGAATCGTAAGAAAAGAAGGTCGATCTAGAAGGTTTGAGAGGATAAAGCCGAGAAAAGGAAAGCGGGTAATGGATGGGTATAGGATAGATCCATTGACCGGAAAGCCTTGGATGAAACTTTTCTACAAGCCGGTTTGATGGTTAAAGAAGATTCCGTTGAAGACAATACCACAGAACGTTCTCGCGAACATGAAGTGGTGGTTCGTTGAGAACGAAACAGCAGAGGCAGTATTGGAAGATCATGAAGACAGAGTCATTTTGAAAGTATATGACCCTTTACGTCTTGTAAACCTATCTATGGGCGACCTTCAGAAACTTCATGAGCAACCAATCTACTTTCACGAAGGTTGGAGATCTAAAGGCATCAAGTACCAGAAGGTTGTTAAGATTTGTATAGAGAAGGGTTTGTATGCTGGTAGCATTTTGAATAAGCCAAGTACTATAGATTAATTGAATATCTAGTTAGAAGCTATAGTCAAGGGGGAGTCTGTTAGTGCATCATGTGTGACGATAGCAGTCTAAGTGTAGATAGTCTTTTGTAATAGTTCAGGTATTGTAATTACAAGTTAATACATTTGTTTGATATTGGTTATGTATGTTTGATCTCGTTTGTGATTGATATTTACTTAAGTTCAAAGATAAGTTCAAAGATAAGGTCAAACATAAGTTCAAAGGTAAGTTCGAACATAAGTTCAAGAACAAGTTCTAGAACAAGTTCAAAGACAAGTTCAAGAATAAGTTCAAAAGCTAGGTTCGAACTTGTAGTGGACAAGTTCATGGGCTTGGGCCTTCACGAACTTGTCTGAGCTAAGTTCGAACTTAAACTCTATAATTAAGGTATAATAAGTTTTGTTTAAGGACTTCTGTAGAGATTAACGATCAGAGCTCGTATTGTGCACGTACTAACTTGTGAGCATTGCAGAGAGTCGTTTGGAGAGATTCACGTCTAGGGAAGTTCGTTGTTGACGTCTATCATTGTGTTAGTCTCTGTGTTTCCTTGTTGCGCGATCAATCCGTTAAACCCCTAACGAGGATTCCGCACTCGTTGGACGGTGTCGCGTCAAGATCGGATATGTAGGTAGGTGACCTTACACTCCCTTAGAGTCTTTCTCTTCTTTGCTAAACAGATCAGATAAAGTCTGTTTAGTATCAACTTCATCTTTTTGCAAAATTTCATACCTGCCATCCCTTAAACCATTCTTTTTGCCCCCTAATTCCTCATCCTCTTCCTCACTCCACTCTTCCTCACTCTTGGATGTGGTTAGCATAGTCGATTCTGATTGTCCTTCTTGCGGATATACCCCTAGAAAATATAATGCGACCCTCTCACATCTCAAATGAGCATTTGATAGCAAGCTCAGTGGAATGTCCATGATTGGAATAATGGAAACTTCCTATGGAAGTTTAAACCTTGAAAGAGCCACAGTTTTGTAATCCTCTGCCTCCAGTCTCTCATCGGATGTCATAATCCATATCCATTGAATATTGAATAATTAATTGTAAGAATCTTTGCAACGAGATGAATTTTTTTTTTCTCCCATTGCTCCTTTCTCTCTCAAGGCAGAATGAAATTCAAAAAATACAATTTAAGCATAATCATAATGTCTATCATACGCGACGCAGAGAATGTTGTTCATACTATCTTGCTAGCAGAATCGTGACCAGAGTGCTTTCTGGTGAAGCAACAGTTAAGGATGTCAAAGAAAACAAGTCGGTGAGATTGAAGTGTCTTTGTTTTAGACTTTGAAGGTTTAGAGAGTGGTTTGTCGTATCCAATACTTTTGATCTCATGGAGAATGGTATCAGTGGATGGAATGGGAGCGAGAGTGTATTTTGTGGGGTTGAAGTGTTCTTGAAGAAGGCGCAGAATTTAGCAGAAGAATTTGGCGGATGACTTTCTTGGTTATTTTGATTTTTGCAGAATCAATTTTGGTAGTGTAGTGAGGTTTTGCCTCATCAACATATTGAATGTGAAAACAGAATAGTTGAAAGTAGATACAAGGAATGGAGATGTCAACGGTATGGTAATAGTAGATTAGGTGGGCTTTGAGAATATCAAAGGTGATATCCTTAGCTTCTTGATTTAACGAACTTATGTTTAGGTGCTACTTGTGAGGCTGAAAATGTGTATGGAGGGAAGGATCAAGGAGGATGTCCTCATCAATTTGTACATTTTTATTTGGAGGTGGTGAGAGTTGTAGAGTAAGAGTTATATATTCCATTGTTCCTGTAAATACACACAAGGTTAGAAAAACACTAACCAAGATATATGTAAATAATCACTAACACTAAGTATGTAAACAGGAATGAAATAGAGCCGTTCTATTTTGTTAAAGCATAGGGTTTTCACATAATAGTATAAAATACTACTGATGGAAATCAAAAGTCAATTGTTAAGAGACCAATGTTAGAATAGACTGATTCACTCAAACTTCTATAACTAACTAAGAACAATGGTCCATGAACAGAAACAATGCTGAAATAAACATCATTAAAATAATAACTATAGCATGTTAGTGAGTGTTGTTTACAGCATCGAGTTTACATAAATTAGTATAAATACATAAGTATGAAATCCAAAGTCAATCATTAAGAGACCAATGTTAGCACTAACTAAGACACAATAGTAATAATAAAGATGATATAAACTTCAATTCAACTTATTCTTTTTTTTTTTTATGAAAAACTTTTAGAAAACAATTTGGACAAGTGTTGAACTTTGGCGCATGGAAAGTTCTGAACTTCAGAAGAACCTTGACCTATAATTTGGTTGAAGAAGTGATCTTTGGATAATTGACTATCTGGAGCTCGGAAGAACCTATAATTATAAGTTAAAGTTCACGTCCGAAGTTCGGAAAGTCCCGAAAAAAAATCTAAGTAAATATACATAAAGGGTCCAGACTTTGGAGGGTCCGAAGTTTGGATGGACGCATCATTCAAAGTTTGGATGTTGTCCAGGACCCAACACTTAGACAAATAAAACCTAACACTCAAACATCAGATGATCCAAAGTTCGCACGGACACCTTATCCGATGTTCGGATGTGTAAGATCTATAATTTGATTTGCGTGTAATTGACATTTAAAACCCAATTTTTGTATTGATGGAGTGATGTCACAATTAAAAAAATTTCAACTTCAAGAATATAAAAATGATAAATAATGATGAGAAATCATCATTGTCATTTTTTGAGTGACTCTAATGATGAGGAACTATCACTGCTATTCGAGCCAAAATTCATGGAAAGGATAATTAAAATATGGACGTTGCGTGGTGTAACATCCTCAAATTTGATATAATAATCAAACTACTAATTATACACTCAACTAATGAATTGAGTGATTTATCTATGTCAATCAATATGTAGAGATTGAAATTTTTTATTATTTAAGAGAATATATGTTAATGTTCAATTATAAATTTATAAAAATTTTTGTAAGATCAATATGTAATTGATTGCAACTTGAGTTTGGAGATGGTGGGATTTAACAAAGAATTTGGTAATTAAAGTGTTGAAATTCTTGTGTTAATGAAGTTAAAAACGTATACATATGTTTATAGTAAAAACCTAATGCCAAAATGTGAGTTTCTAAGTGTTTTATATGTTGTAAGTGGCTTTGGAATGAAAGAACTACGAAAAGGGCACCAAAAAACGTTAAACCAGAGCTGTTGCAGGAGTGACTAGGCGAGTGCCGAGTCACTCCAGCATGTTTTGACTCGTCGAGTCGAGCCCCTGTTCACCTAAAACACTTATTTTAAGTCCTATAATGATACTATAAATAACATCATGGGATCATCCTATACTTATATAACACTTAAATTAAAATTAAACATCGCCCAAAAGTCGATAAAACTTAATACGAGACGTTTTGGTGTTGATAAATTCAGAAACTTAAACCGAAAATGCTTAAACACTTCAAATGACTTCCAAACCTTATGATATACTATTATAAGCTAATAAGTACCTTGAATATCATTAATTGATTGGTTTGGAGTTGAAAGGAGTGACCGTTGTCGGTTCGGGGCGTTAAGTCGCTTATTGGTCACATTGGACATTAAAGGCTATTATAGCCTTTTGTACTGTGAGTTCTAGTATTGAGATGTGTGTTTCATACATATTTACACGTTTATTTTAATTATGACATTGTGCATATCTCTTTGGCATCATCCTCTTATATGATGCATTACACTAGTTTTGGCATGCTGCCCTAGTTAGCAGTTTTATTATTTGAACATGACCCATGGCCAGCATACCTCATTTGATACCTTTCATTACATATTTTAACCTTCATTCTATGCTTGAAGATCATTCATTTTATGCTTCACATGATTACCCTATTGTGAGCTATGCTCATTTATCATTCGCCTCACTGGCTATCCAGGTTATCATTATTATTATCAAGCGCCTTACTTTGTGTTTGTGCATATAAATTCCTACACCGCATGAGCTAACGGGTAGGTGGTCGGACATGGAAGCCATTTGGAGTTGCGCCGCTGGACATCTAAGCCGATTGGTTGGCAACGACAGGTTAGCGAGCTATGCATCGCAACCTATGCAAATAAATGGGCTATTCCCACACCATTTAATTAAAAGATAGCCTTGAAGTACCCTCTGGTAACGCTGCAAGTTATGGTATGAATTTTTGGGGTAGATTACCTATCAAACTAGTAGATGTGCACTTGGATGCACTTAATGTCTATTGGTTGATAATAATGTTAGTAATTATTTAAAAGTATTTTATATATTCATCTTTTGTTTCAATGTAATGGTTTATAACCAAACAGGGATATTGACTCTGTACGAACGGGTCATGCCTATTTTTCTTTAAAAACCATGTTAATTATAATTAATTTACTATAACCCCATTAATGATTATATTACGTTGAAATGTGTGTTTCACGTGGTATTAAAATCATGGAAACAATTAAGGAATTAAATGATTATAATGAGAAAATATAAGTTGAAGGGGTATTTTGTAAATATGGCAAAAGTTAATCAATAAAAGATGGGTGTGTGACCATTCACACCCTATATTCTCAAGATTCAAAAATCTCACACACACACGAACTCTCTCTCTCTCTCTCTCTCTCTCTCTCTCTCTCTCTCTCTCTCTCTCCTAACTCACAGCATTCACCCTCTCCAAATCAACAACACAAAAACATTGAATTAAAGGTTGAAAAGTTGGATTTAGGTTTCTAGGAAGGAACTACAACTACTGCAACCATCGATTTGAGGTAAGAATGACTCAAGTTTACGAATTTATAGGTTTTAGGTTCAGTTTTTATGAGCACCGAATCATATATCTGGGTTGGAGGTGTTAATGCATGTTGAAAGAACAAGTTGAAATGGTTAAATCGAGTTATATGAAAGCTATGTACCAAATTGCAATATCTGATTCAACTCCTAATTATGATTTTGATCATTAACTAGTTGTGTGTGTGTGTGTGTTCATCGAGAAATTGAACATATAGCATATATAATTTGATTTAATTACATAAAGAGGTTTTCTTTTTATTAATAAGAGTTAAAAAGGAGAATATTGGACCTTGCTCTAATAATTTTCTACTATTGGATTGGTACAAAAGTAAATCTGGAAAATGAAATGAAACTGCTAAGTATGAATTTCAGGTCTAATGAATAAACCACATGAACTTTGGTCATATCCGAAGTCCAGACAATGGAGTGCAAATCCTATGTCCTGAGAGAACATCTCCAACACAAAGGGAAACAGTCTCAGATTCCAGTCAAGCTGCTCCAGAAACTGAACCATCAACTAGTCCTGATGGAGATGATACAAATCTTGGAACCTCATTCCAGACAGATAGAGAGCCTACACTTCGGCTTCACAAGCGTCGTCCCCTCAATCAAATATTGGGTGATCCACGCACACCTGTGCAAACAAGGACAATGCTTCAAAAGGAGTCTACTGCTGCTGAACCAACAGTTTCTGAATTTAGTCTAGCTGCATTTGACCATGCCTATTTCATGTCACAGCTAGAACCTAAAAAGGCATCAGAAGCTTTGAAAGATTCATCTTGGATTGAGGCAATGTAGGAAGAGCATCTACAATTCAAGATTCAGAATGTATGGACACTTGTTGATCTTCCTAAAGGAAAGAGAGCCATTGGTACAAGATGGGTGTTCAGAAACAAGAAGGATGAGAGAGGGATAGTGATCAAGAACAAAGCAAGACTAGTAGCACAAGGATACACTCAAGTGGAAGGAATAGACTATGATGATGTCTTTGCTCTAGTGGCAAGAATTGAAGCCATCAGACTGTTTCTAGCTTATGCAAGCTTCAAAGGGTTAAAAATGTATCAAATGGATGTGAAGTCTGCTTTTCTGTATGGCACAATTGAAGAAGAGGGTTATGTGTGTCAACCTCCTGGATTTGAGGACTACAAGTATCCAGACAGAGTCTACAAACTAGACAAGGCCCTCTATGGACTCCACCAAGCCCCTAGAGCATGGTATGACACTTTGTCATCATACCTTCTACAGAATGGATTCAAGAGAGGTACTCTGGACAAAACATTGTTCACAAAGTTCATCAAATCTGAGATTCTGCTTGTACAGATATACATTGATAAAATTATCTTTGGGTCAACAAATACAGTCTGTGCAAAGAATTTGAGGATTTGATGGACAAAAAGTTTCAAATGAGTTCAATGGGCGAACTCACCTTCTTTCTAGGATTGCAGGTCAAGTAGACGCCCAAAGGACTCTTCATAAGTCAATCAAAGTATGTTAAAGACATACTAGAAAAGTTTGGGTACAAAGATAACAAAGTTGCAAGTACTCCAATGGATCCTCACAAGCAGCTTCATACAGACAAAGATGGAATAGATGTGGACATTCATCTATACAGATCCCTTATAGGATCTCTTATGTATCTAACATCTTCTAGACCTGATATTATGTTTGCTGTTTGTGTTTGTGCCAGTTTTCAATGTTCTCCAAAGGACTCCCATCTGGTTGCTGTTAAGAGAATCTTTAGATATCTCAAAGGCCAACCACATTTGGGCCTCTGGTATCCTAAAGACTCTCCTCTTGAATTAACAGCCTATTTTGACAGTGACTATGGAGGATGCAACATTGACAGAAAATCCACAACTGGTGGATGTCAATATTTAGGAACAAGATTGGTCTCTTAGCAGTGCAAAAAGCAAACTACTGTCTCCACTTCATCTACTGAAGCAGAATATGTAGCAGCTGCAAGTTGCTGCTCCCAAGTGATGTGGATTCAGAATCAACTGAGAGACTACGGTATGAATTTTCTATCCACTCCTATTTACATTGACAACTCAAGTGCAATTAGCATTGTACAAAGTCCAGTGAAATTTACCAAAACCAAGCATATAGACATTAGATTCCATTTTATAAGAGATTGTAATGAGAAGAAATTAATCCAAGTTACAAAAATTCATACTGATGATCAGTTAGCTGATCTATTCACAAAACCATTTGATGTAGGAAGATTCACCTTCCTAGTATCAAATATTGGCATGGTTAATATGGATTAATTTGTTTTTCCTTATTCTCTCTTATTCCATGAAAATTATACATATGCTTGATTAAGGGGAATCACTGTTTCATTAGCAGTTCCTTAATTTTCAACTAACAGCTTGAGTATTTTCTCAAGCTGCTAGTTCATTTTCTCGGACTGTTAGTTGTTTCACTTGATCTGTCAAAGTGTGCAGGGTAATCTGATAATTTCCATAAGTGTGTGCGCGGGTTTAGATATTTTCAAAACCTTTAAAGGTTCTTGTCTCGTTCTGTTGTAACTACCAGTTGCAAAATATCTTCCACAACCTTTCTTCGATTCTCTGAGCAATTCCCACGCACATCACTGAAACACTAAATCATCGATCATCAATGGATTTTGTCAAAGAACACAACTGCCTACCCTATTCTCTCAAACACACTGATCTTGAACCATTCCATGACATGATAGACTTCCTTGGAAGTTCCCATATCCATCATGCCCTAAACATCTATCCCACTATCTACATCTCTCATATAGAACAGTTCTGGAAACATGTCTCCCTCAAAATCGTTAATGGAGTCACATCTTTGACATCCAAAATTGATGGCAACACTGTTTCTATCACTGAGGAGATCACACGCCAACACTTGCATCTTCAAGATGCCTCAGGTATAATAGACTTATCCCTTACCGCCTTAAGTAATGGTCTTCATACTATTGGATATAGGGGACCTGCTGAATCTTATACTTTCTTTAAATCAAAATTTGCCCCTAAGTGGAAGTATCTTGTACATATTATTGAGCAATGTATAAGCCCAAAAAGAACTGGTTGGTCAGGATTTTCATCAAATATAGCCACTGCCTTAGTGTGGTTATCAACGGGCCAACAATTCAATTTTTCTAATATGATTTTTCAGGGTATGCTAAGGCATCATGCTCTAAAACATGGGATATTTTTTATGTATCCAAGATTTTTGGCTGAAATTATTGCAAGAACTTGCAGTAATTTCAATGTACATAAAAGGATTCATGTTTCCCATAGGCACTTTTTACCTTCTATAAAACGGCTTCTAATAACAAGTGCAAATGTTTTGTCTGTTGATGTCCCATTGCCTTCTGCAATGTTGGGCATCATTGAAACAGAGGAGAGGGTCCTGAGCAGGCTCAGCCTAACATTACTGCTTCACCCCCAGGACCCCAACCCACTCCTCATGATACTCAAATGCCTTCTGTTCCTATTGTTAAACCCACATCCCCAATCATATTATATAAAAGGAAAAGAGGTCCAGGAGCTCCTTCCTCCTCAGTCCTCTTACAAGAGCCAAATATCCCTGTGCAGGAGGACACTTCTGCACAGAATATCCAAAGGGCACCCACTGAGGTCTCTCCCAACCTGAATTTGGAGGTGGACATCTCTACAGAGGTTGTCCATATGGGCTCTGTGGCTGACACTACTGTTGCTTCTGCACAAGAGGCACATGATAGTGCCCAACATCAATAAGACCACACCCATGGCAATAGACGGTGTTCAAGCACCATCTGGAAGTCCCCAGTACCAAGAACAGAGGGGCCCAGAGGTTTCTTCTTCTGGAATTCCTGCCAGTGATAGATCACAAGCACCACATTCGTTTGCTGATCTTGAGGCTAGTTTGCAACTTATGCTTTTAACGGATCCTAAGCTGCAACCTGTTGTAGCAATGCTGGAATACCATCAGTCCATTATTGCTGCACAAGGAGCACAAATCATTGCACTCAGACATACAGAAGGTGCTCAAAATCAGAGAATGGATTATCTTCATAAGGGGTTCACCCTTTGTGGAAATAAGATCATTAAATTAGAGCAACTGATTCGAACCCACTTGGCAAAGGTTGTAGGTCCTCCTGACCAAACCAATGCTTCCAAAAAGGGGGAGAATCAGGATATCCCTCCATCAGTCCAAGCAGCTCCAACAGTCCAAGATTTTAGGCTAGCAGTCCCAACAGCTGCTCAAGCTGTTAGTCTAGAAACTCAAGCTGCTCCTACAAGAACAACTGGAGTTGTTATCAGAGAAGGAATTCAGGCTCCCATCAGTACAGTCCAAGCTACATCTTCTGCAACCAAGGATAAGGGAAAGGTTATTCTCATTGAGTCTCCAAAGCTCAAATTTTCGTCTAGAGAAGCCTAGATTGCCTATGATGCTGAAATTGCCAGAAAGATAGCTGAAGAACAAGTCAGGCTTTAGACCAGCAAACCCATAACCCAATGCAAGATAATGAAACCTTAGGTGATTACCTAAGAGGGTTTGTGGTCAAACAAAATGAGAAAAAGAGGAAATGCCAACAGGGTATTCAAAGGCTGAGCATAGAAGATTCTAGATCAACTTTGCCTTTTCAGCTGGTATTCCAAAGAAGATGGCACAGTCCATGAGTATAGAGAGGTTGCAAGACATCCATGACAAGGAGATGGATAAACGTATGGTAGCCAAAGTCTCCCAAGAAGTCTAAAGTCAACAAGAACCAGTTCAAGCTGGTATAAGTAATGATCAAGCTGGTGTGAGTGATACTGCTCCTTCTGTTCAAGCTGCTGCTTCTATTCCTCATTCAGATACAATTTCACAGGCAAAGCTTGATCAGGTTAAAAGGGTGCTGTTTGAGCATCAGCTTCAGAAAGTGATGGAAATAGAGAAATCCTTAGACCAGCATGACTTCACAAAACCTCTTATTAATTACTGGTATGATAAGCCAATGGACAACATTGACTTAAGATATCAATTTGTAGTAAGAAGGGAATCTGGTCCTGAGGAAGAGTATAAGAGCTTAATGTATATAGTCCAAGTGATGACCAGAGATGAGCTCACAAGAATACCGCATGCCATGTTTTAAACCGGGTCCTTACTTTAAAATCTTTGAACAAAACTTGTTATGAAGTTTTGAATAAAAGGCCACCTAATTTAACTGGCTTCGAACCTTTTAGGGTACCATGTACTTTAATGAGAACAAAACATCAACCTAAGTTTGGTGAAAAGACTGACGAAGGATACTTTCTAGGTTATGTGCCGAACTCACCAAACAAACGAGTTTTTAACAAATCTAATGGTACAATAGAGATTGTGTATAACATTGATGTCACAAGTTATACACATGAACCCCAAACTGGTCCGGAATGGATATTTGATTATGACAAATTGTTTGAGTCATTTAACATTCCTTTGGATGGAAATGCAGGTACTATCGAAAAGGACATGTCGTCATTAAATCTGAATGATGAGGGTCATAGCTTTCCGAGGACCACTTTTCAATGAACATCCGAGCCTACATCAGCTGAAGATAGATCTCCAGAACTTACTGATTCTGAAGTGCCTACAAACGAAAATCAGACAACTACTTCTAACTCTGAGGAAAATGAGCACGAGGAAGAAAATGTGGAGTCTAAAGTCGTTCCCCCGTTAGGAGAGATAGGATCAAATTTGGGAGATAATCTTATAGTTGATGAGATAGAGAAATCTAGGATCAACAAGAACCATCCTATAGAAAGCATCATAGGAAGTCCTAATGTTGGTGTAAGGACTAGGAGTAGTTTAAATAACAACACAGTGTTGCTGTCAATGATAAATGACTCCGAGGCCTTTCATACCTGCCTCTATTCATTTTTCATATCGCAAGTAGAGCCGAAAAATGTGCAAATGGCACTAAATGACAACTCTTGGGTTGAAGCGACGCAGGATAAACTGCCACAGTTTAGGAAACTAGAAGTGTGGTAGTTAGTTCCATTACCTCGAGGAGAAGTTTCAATAGGAACCAAATGGGTTTTTAAGTGCAAAAGAGATGATCGGGGTATAGTCACTCGCAACAAAGCAAGACTGGTGGTAAAGGGTTTCAACCAAGAGGAAGGAATCGATTACAATGAAGTGTTCCCGCCAGTGGCAAGGCTTGAAGCAATCCGTTTGTTTCTGGCTTTTGCTTCCTTCAAGGGTTTTAAGGTTTATCAACTAGATGTTAAGAGTGCTTTTCTTTATGGGAAAGTGAAGGAACTGGTGTATGTGGAGCAGCCGCCCGGGTTTACAGATCCGAAATATCCAGACAGAGTGTATCGACTAGATAAGGCTTTATATGGATTGCATCAAGCACCGAGGGCGTGGTACGAGACTCTATCCAACCATCTTCTAGACAACAGGTTTGAAAGAGGGAGGATAGATAGTACGCTGTTCGTGAAGCGAAAAGGAGAACATTTCATCTTGGTACAAGTCTACGTGGATGATATTATTTTTGGATCATCAGACGAACAAATGAGCAAAGACTTTGAGAAGGTTATGAAGTCAAAGTTCGAGATGAGTGCGATGGGTGAGTTAAACTTCTTTCTTGGTTTGCAACTCGAACAAAGGAAGGAGGGCATGTTTATTCATCAGACGAAGTATGTCTATGACATCTTAGAGCGCTTCGGGATGGAAGGAACCAAGTTGACGGCTCACTTCAGCACACAGATTCAAGTGAATCACAATGTTGGATCGGGTACTGAAAGTGATACCGATGTGGATCCGACGTTGTATCATGCCATGATTGGGTCACTTATGTATTTAACTGCTTCTAGACCTGATATTATGTTTGCTGTTTGTATTTGTGCTAGGTTTCAAGCTAATCCGAAAGAGATGCATATGAAAGCTGTGAAGCGGATTCTACGATACCTCAAGTCGAAACCGAAGCTGGGACTTTGGTATCACGCGGAGGGTGATCTGGAATTGGAAGCGTTCACGGATTCAGACTATGGAGGATGCAGCTTGACGTGCAAGTCAACAACTGGAGGTTGTCAGTTCCTAGGAGGGAGACTCGTTTCCTGGCAATGGAAGAAACAGACTTCGGTAGCCGTGTCAACGTGTGAGGTCGAATATGTTGCTGCTGGTAGTTGTTATTCACAGGTTCCGTGGATACAACAACAATTGGGGGATTACGGTATGACTTATACTCATACTCCTATTAAGATAAATAAATAGTCAACAATTGCTATAACTAATAATCTAGTTAAACATAATAAAACCAAGCATATAGACATAAGACATCATTTTATACGTGATTGTGCTGAAAAGAACTTAATCAAGCTGGTAAAGTGGCAACGGATGATAATAATGCAGATTTATTTACCAAAGCTTTTGATAAGTCACGTTTTGAGTATTTGATTCAGCTAAACGGAATGCGTAATCGAGAGTGAGTTGACCTTAGTAGAGTTTTATTTCTTTTTATAGTAGTAGCTTTTCTTTCTTTTTATAGTAAGTTTAGTAACTTAGAATAATTTCCTTTTATAGAAAGTTAGTAGGTTATTTTATTTTCTTACTTTTACTTATGAAAAACAAAAAAAAAAGAGAAAACTGTTAGGTACAACTTTATATAGAGTTGTAATCATTTTTATTGTAAAAGTTCAGGGGTTGGTTGTGTAAATACTCAATACTTTGTATTGTGTATAAATAGCAGTGTATGTGTATTGTTATAGGTGTGGACAGATTAAGAAGATTCAGATTTGAGAGAATTGCTTTGCAAGTCACCAAGAACCGAATGTAATATCTTTTCTCTCAACTTAATCATTCAATATAGTGTATTGAATTGTTAATTGTTCATATATTGTTTAGATGTGATTGAATTGCATGAAATATTGAATTCACAATTGGTATCATAGACTAGTTTGGCTGAATTTGAGTGAATTTTGAATCTGAAATCGTTTTTTTAAGAACACTGTTATATTCATTTTTTTGAAAATTCGAAAATCAATTGAGGATTTTGATTCTGTGGATGAAATGATCTGATATTTGGATCGAAGGTGCGAATTTTAAAGACAAATTCAATGATATAGGTATCAAATTTTAATTCCAAACACACAGAATTTAATTGAGAATTTTCAGATTTTTTGAAAAAGTGTGTGTTCTTGAGGTTTTTGGTCGATTTTTGGTTTTTAATCGAGAATTAGCCAAAGTGATTTCACAAAAGTTGTTTCTGCTATTAAAACGAACCTTCGAAATCAATTTGAGGTCATTTCATGGATTTTTGTTGAAAAAGTTTGGATCTGATCTTGTTTTTGTTGAAAAATGATAAAACTCGGGCATAACTAAATTCATAGTGTAATTCGAGTTTTATAAAGAAGCATTCGAGTTTGATGAATGCTTCATTCGAGTTTGATATATGCTTCATTCGAGTTTGATGAATGCTTCATTCGAGTTTGATATATGCTTCATTCGAGTTTGATATATGCTTATTTCGAGTTTGATATATGCTTATTTCGAGTTTGATATATTCTTATTTCGAGTTTGATTATACATTCATCGAGTTTCATGCCTTATAATTCGAGTTTTAAGCCTTAATCATCCGAGTTTCATTGTTAATCAATCGAGTTTTCTCATAAGACATCCGACATTCATTCTTGTTCATTCGAGTTTCATACTCAATCATTCAAGTTTTATACTTCTTTATTCGAGTTTGGTGATTCTTTATTCGAGTTTGAGTCTTCATCAATCGAGTTTGATTCTTTTACATTCGAGGTTCATCCCATATCATTCGAGTTTTGACTATTTGACCTTTGCTGCTTAAATTGACCATAACTTTTGACTGCAATATCGTTAGAAGGCCTACGATACGTCAAATCGAAGCTTAAAAAAAGATCTACATTTCTAGAACAGGCATGGCCAGTTCCGGTAAATTTTCGAGGCCCAATTCCACTCCAGAAAAAAGTTACGGGCATTTTTCTGCAGAAAAGCTGAAATTTCAAAGTCAAAAAGTCATTTCAGAGCTGATTTTTCACAAGTTATCATTAACTTAAATAGTTTTTCAAAGTTTTATCAGAATTCACTCAATTTTTCCATAAAAGATCTTGGAAGATTCATTTTTCTACAATTCATAATGGTGTTTGAACAATTTTCAATGTCTGAGCTGATTGTCAAACTTACTGAATCTGAAAAGATTCGTAAGAACAATTACGACATTCTCGTTCAGTTAAATACTGATAAACATTTGGCGTTACGTGACGTACAAATACTGAATGAAGAAATTCAAAGCTTAAAAGAAAAAGAAAACTCTGAGAGTTGTGCTCATCAATTGAAAATATCTGAATTACTTAAAGAACTTGATGAGCTGAAACAAGAAAATTTTCAGAATGCAACTCAACTGAAATATCTTTTGCCTGAAAGATCTGATCTTTACAAGAAAGTTAAGGATCTTGAAGATACACTTTCTAAGACAAAACAAACTGGCCAGAATTGTATATTAAACAAAAATGAAGAATTCTTTGCTCTTCAACAAGAGTTGTCTTTAACTAAAGATTTGAATGAGAAGGAAAGACATGAGTTCTTACTTAAAGAACAAGATTTTAAATCAAAATCTGAATTGTTTGAAGATGAAAGACAAATGTTCTTAATCAAAGAACAATCTTTTAAATCTGATTACCAATCATTTGATCATGACAGAAATTCAAATTTAGTCATTATCAAAAGTTTGGAAGATCAGATACTTCATCTTACAAAACAATTACATGTGTTTACTTCATCAACTGAGTCAAAGGTTAAGACCCCTTCTTCAGTATGTTTAAAATCCAATGTTGATCACTCTGGTTTGTCTTCTGTCAGTGAAGTGAATCTAACTAACTCTGCTAAGTTTGATTCATCTTCAGATCTGAAACTTAAGTATTTTCTCAAGATACATAAAGGCAAAGACAAAATCATTGAAAATATTCCGGTTAAGATTTACACAGGTGAATCGTCAAAGCCTAATGTTTTTAACGTTTTTGGAAATACTGGTCCGTCTAATCAGAAAACATTTTCAAAAACAGGCCACAACCGGACAGTTTTTCAGGAAGAAGAGTTCAGAAAATTCTAATCATCCAAAGTCAAGTTTCTTTACACACTCAGATATTAAATTTTCAAATACTCAAAGAAATTTGTTTTCTGCTTTTAAAAAAAAGCTGATAATTATAACTTGCAATGGGTACCTAAACCAAAGTACCAGTGGGTACCAAAATCCAATTTGAAATGGGCACCCAAGAGCGCTAACAAGTCTGGATCCAAATCTATTTGGATACCAAAGACATCTTTTGCAGGTTTTAGGTTTCTTATCATTTCAGATAAGGACCCATTCTTCATTTCAATAGGCTCTTGATTACATCAGATCAAGACCCGTGCTTCTACTCAAAATTGGTTTCTAGTTAAATTCAGACTAGAACCCGGACTTCAATGAACCAGAGACAATGGTTTTCAGTTACTTCAGACTGAAACCCAAGCTTACGCGACATATGGCTTCTAATCATTTTAGATTTAGAACCCGAGTCTGAGAGACATATCTTACTGGAATTCCTATCCTGAATTCAACTCTGAAGCTGAAATTGACAAAGAGGGAGTTTTTATTTTTATAATTTTTTGGTCCTGATTTAATTTCTCTGAGTTGACTAACTTTGTGTGCTTATTTCCAGGGGGAGTTTCAGACGCACTTTGACGATGATATTAAAATGTGTGTGATTTTTCACGAAAATATTTGATTCTCTGAATCTCTCATTGAGATTAATTGATTTACTCTCTTTGATATTACTTCTGAGATTCTCTTTTATATTCTCCCGATCAAAGAATTCTCCCATATTCTCCATGAGCTAATTCTTTCTATACAAGTCTGATTCATTTCATACCTTATATCAGATTGTACATTTCATTCTGCTATCTCCCAAAGTATCATTCCCAAAATTATTTGAATATCATCTCCAATATCATATAAGTTGGATTTCATCATATCTCATGACCTTTCAAACCTGAAAATCTTTCTGCTGACTCCGATTATGCACCAATCTGACTGATAGGCATAAATATCGCTTCCATGGTATAACCAGAACCGGAAGACCTACCCAAGAAGCAAACCATCTATAGATTGTGCGGGTGAGGGTTCTTTATGTTTATTAGTTGAGAAGTGTCAGTTATCACGGGATACTGATAGAGTCAGGCAGAGACAAAATGTAAATGAGAGAGATATTGATATTGAAAGGAAGTGAACTCATTTCTCAAAAGTGAGCCGGATGGAGCTTAGTTGAAAAATGCTGAGTGCTTAGAGTTGAGAAAGGATTAAAAGAAAATAAAATCATACCTAAACTGTGTCGGTTGGGTAATCCACATAATCTATCAAGCCCTATGCGACTTGATATTGAAAAAGACGTCATGGACCCAGTGACGCATGCACTTAACCTCACCAACTACTCAGTTATGTCTCAAAAGATTTTTGTTTCAATAATCACGGAGATATAACACATTTATATCGATATATCATTTGGATATTATTGATATTGAAACAAGGAAGACAGTTGCTCCGGTCTCCAATTTCATTTGATGCACATTGTGTCTAGAGCTGATTATATACACTTTTAGGACACATCGAGTCTGACAGTCTGTGTGTCTATAAATTGCTAGTCCAAAGTGACTAAGCCGAAACAAATAAGAGTGATTCTTTAATGATAAAGGATTTCACGATGACTATTTGGAAATCCTACCAGTTTTAATATCACACCAGCGCTGAAAGTAGGTCACATAGATATTATCTATTGTGCAAACAGGACTCCTATGTGGACCTGGACTCGTTATTTCACAAATGAATTTGTTTCATTTTCCTCAAGTCAAGTTGAAAAGCTTCGACTTTGTTTTGTAAAGAAAATGAAATTTTTTAGGGGGAGTGAGATAGATTTGTTTAGTATAGGGGAGAAGATATCAGCTTAAGGGGGGAGAAATTCAATTTGTAATAATTTCTGAGTTGTAATTGTTGTTGTATTTCTTCTACTGTAATTTCATTGAATTAATGTTTCTGAAGTTTTTTCATGATGTTCATAGTTTTTTTTTGATCATCATGAGGGGGAGAAAAGCTGAATTTCAGAAACAACTGTTGAGTAGTGTAATCAACTGAAGGCAATTGCTACATCATCTCAAGACAATTGATCAAGGAAGAGATTTAAAAACTATTCATGATCCAAGGGGGAGTGTGCTTACAAGAAAAGACAAGATCAGAATAGAAGAGATGTGAAGATCAGAGTGAGACAATAAAGAAGAAGATTTTATCAGAAGATTCAGAGATCGAAGAGAAGATGCAAGAAAAGTTTCAAGAAAGAATGTTCAAGATCCCTGCAATGTACTTTAATTTGAAAAATTGATTTCATCTCTAAGGGGGAGATTGTTAGGTACAAATTTATATAGAGTTGTAATCAATTTTATTGTAAAAGTTCAGGGGTTGGTTGTGTAAATACTCAATACTTTGTTGTGTATAAATAGGAGTGTATGTGTACAGTTATAGGTGTGGACAGATTAAGAAGATTCAGATTTGAGAGAATTGCTTTGCAAGTCACCAAGAACCGAATGTAATATCTTTTCTCTCAACTTAATCATTCAATATAGTGTATTGAATTGTTAATTGTTCATATATTGTTTAGATGTGATTGAATTGCATGAAATATTGAATTCACAAAAACCATAAAAAGTTCAAAAAAAGAGAATATCAGAAAAAGAGTTAAGTCTTAGATGCATAGGTTCAAAGTGACGAAAATTAGCACAGTTAATACAATCTCTAAGTGTTTTAGCTTTCACACATAATGCACCTAAAATCCTAAGTGTTATACATTATCTAGTTTGATATGTTGGTAGGCATAATACATATAGGGAATCTCAAGGCTAATAAAATATTCAAGAAAAAGTCAGACGTGTCACTAACTTAGATGTATGACCAATTGGTCTTAATTTTTATGTTAAAGACATACAGACTTTGATTCTAAATGAGGTATGCAAACTTTCTGGGGATGTATAGCAACATCAGATACATCTTAAAGAAATGGAAAAAATATAAAAATCATACTGAGTTAAGAGTCAAAACAAGTAACTCTGTTGTACGTAAGTACAGACCTGTTGCCTCTGGTTTGACTCGAGTTAGCAAGATAAGTCTCTATGTTGTACGTCGGTACAGACCTGTCACCGCTGGCTTGCTAGCTTTAAAAATAAACCTTAAGACAAACTAAGACACTTTGTTGTATGTAAATACAGACTTGTGTCCGATGTTTGCCTTATAAAGGAAGTTTGCAATACCAAAAAGTTATAATCATTGTGTGTATGCCTTGATCATAAAAGTATGCGTATGTATGAGTCACGTAAGGTAATTTCTTGATAAATAAAAAGGCTAAGGGATATTCCGAAGTGTAACATGTTTAAAGGGAAAATAATACCAACAATCGGCTAGAAATGTATGTCACGACAAACAATCAAAGGAATAAAAAATTCCTAAGTGTGAAAGTTTGAATACTAAAAGTGTGTATTTGACAACGCTATCTGATTGAACCTTTCTTTGACTATGCTCATCAAAATAGTCTATTAAGTGTTTAGTCTAAGTTGTAAATTTTAAAATAATGTAGATTAGTCTAAGTTTAATTTGTACTCACAATTTTAGGTTTAATTTATTTTATTTTATTTTATCTTATAAATTTTTACTTTTTACTTCATTTGTTTCTTATTATTATTTTATTTTATTTTAATTTTTATTTAGGAAAAAGGTCAAAATTACTGAGGGTGCATTCCTAGTTGAATAAAATAAACACTACGTGAAAATCTTGTGCTTAGGGTAAATGTTCTGGCATAGTTTATTCTATTACACGAAAAAGTTGAAAAGGTTGAATTTAATTCAAAGAGTTTCACAATTTTCAAAATTTTCAAGTTAAATTCGAGTTTAAGCTAAAATCGAATATATATTCGAATTTGGCAGGGACTTCGAGTTTGGCAGTAAATTCGAAGTAGGTAACAAACTCGAAGGTGGTTGGTATAAATAGGTCAACAGTGACAAGTCATTATCACCTACCTTCGAATTTGAGCCTTTCGAGTTTGTTCTGAGCGATTTCGAATTTGTGTCTTCGAGTTTGCCGTATTAGAGTTTTCTACTATTTGTCGAGTTTTTGTCCATTTGTGTTCAAGACTACTAACAAATCTAGGTATAATCAACAGTATTGTACAAGATTTAGGTGGTTTTAGACTCCATTTGAGCCAAAATTAACGGATTTTGAGGTTTTAATGGTGTGAAGTTTGTATTTCAAAATAACAAACTTTGAACCGGTGAAAAATCAAATTGATTACAAATATCTTTGATTAGAACCTATTAGGACTAATGGATGTAATTTTCTAAGTCTAAAAAGGTTGAAATCTTGGATTGTTGTTGTCACACAAACCGACACTTTCGAATTTGATCATGGTCTCGACTTTGATCGTGGCTTCGAGTTTGTCACTAAACTCGAAGAAGTCATTAAAGTCGAAATGAGGATAGTTTCGAATTTGTGTTTCGACTTTACCATTATATTCGAATTATTTGCATAAAATGTAAATCAAACTTGTAGAAATTCATATGTGTTGGATTTTGTACTTACACAAGTCCAATACAAAACAAATTTGAATTTAAACATATTTATGTTTATTTTAATAATTCTAATATTTTAGTTGTTTATTGTGCAGATATGGCAGATATAATTTTTGTTCAAAAGCATAATATGGTCATTTCTCCTGACCGAGAGTTGCCTTAAGCTCAGGCATTCCGCCAAATGGTGGATTTTTTGGGTGATTCGAGGGTTTCGTATGCCCTGTCTCATAATGTTCAGATTGTACTGCCATACGTGCGTGAATTTTGGGATCATTTACAAGTCGAATGTACCGTTACTCCAACAGTATTGAGGACGAGGATTGCTGGACCCCCTCTCGTGTTTTCAGCTGACGTTTTATGTAGAGGATTGCAGTTAGGTTCTCCAGCGCAAGAAAATGGACCGATTGACTTTCCGTTAGCAATCAGGCAAGCTGCGTTTATCAGAATGGGATATAGCCTGGATGTGGCTAAGTCCTCGATTATGAAAAGTGGGCTGATCGGGCAGTGGAGATATTTAGCACACGTCTTTATGGTGTGTTTTCCTCCAAAGAAAGCAGTGTTTGATTATATAGTATCAAAAATTCAGTCGGGGATGATCACGATGGTCTACAATCAGAGATTCAGCTATTCAGAGATGTTCTTTGCAGAGTTCGTTCATCAGATAACAGCTCCGGCACAAGAAAGATTTTTGTTAAATCCGAGATTTGTAATGCTGTTGATAATACATTTCCTGCCGAACTTGTCGGAACTTAACGATCTTCAAAGTGTTGCTGTCATTGATAAAAGGATATTTGCAGATTGCCAAGCACACAGAGGTGCATTGGGTAGGCCGGTAGAAGCACCACTTTTCGGTGCAGTCATTAATCCGGATTTTCAAGTCCCCGAAGGTGCTAACTGGGCAGCGGAAGTTCAAATTCCACAGTAGCCGCAACAACAACAACAACAATAACAACCGCAACAGCCGAGGCCTCAGCAACAAAGGAGGAGGCAACAACCATCAGCTCCTCAAACTCAGGCTTCTAGGCCTTCTGTGAGAAGCGTGCAAGAGCCAGAAGAGGCTGGCCTGTCAAGTGCATCACCCGTCTCTGATCCAAGGATCGAAACTTTGGAAGAAATATTGGTGCAGGGGCCGCATGCCAATGAGGAAATTACGTCTGAGCTTATTGGAAATATTTTGGAACATCCAGCAGATGACGATGAAATTTACCAACAGATAGATGAATACATGCCTGAGGAAGCAGATCAAGCATTGAAACCTTCAGAATCTGAGTCGGAAGAAGCAGAAGAAATAGAGGTTGAGGCACCAACCACAGTGACAGAAGATCCGTCTATTCACATAGGCACATATGGATCGAGGTTAGTGGTGATTGATGAAGAAGCTAGAAGGAGAAGAGCATCGAGAGATTCAGATGCGGATGACTCGAACTTCGAGGCTGAGGATCCTACTCCTTTGGTACCTAGGCATATGGCTAAAAGGCACCGTTTTAAGCATGGAGCTTCATCAGCCACTGCTTCTGAGCCAGAAATGGCTACCGCTCAGCCATCAACACAAACATCCATTCCGCCATCACCACCATCTGTTCAAACATCCATTCCCTCACCAATCATTCCAACTCCCATCCAATCAATTCCATCCACTTCATTAACCTTCACAAATAATCAACGGTTTTCTGAGCTTAGAAGCAAGGTTGACTTCCAACAAGTCCAAATTTTTCAGTTGACCAAAGTTATCAGGGAGATTCAAGCGCATAATGCCAATGTTGACAAAGAAAATGTTGAATTGAAGAAAACTGTCGGAAACATTGAACAAGAGAATCTCGATCTGAAAACATTTGTTGCAGATCAGTCAGCAGAAATCAGAACGATGAGATCCCTTATTGAGCAGTTAATGAAAAATCGAAAAGCTCACGGGGAGACAAGCTGTAGGGATCTGGATGAGCTGAGAAGGGAAGATGATGACGATGGCAATGATCCCAATGCACCTGAAGAAAAAGATCCAGTAGATTTTCCTACTGCTCTATATGCTGAAATTCAGGGGGAGCCAAGTGAGTCCGGTGTTGAAGGAGGAGAAGGAGGTGAGGCTGGTTCTTCAAAGACTTATGAAAGCGTAATGATAGACGCCTTAAGAGATATTGAGGAAGAAGTAATGGAATTTGATTTTGAAGAAGAGATAGAGGAGTTGGAGGAAGGAGAATTTGTACCGGAGAATATAGTTGATTGGAGATCTGATGACGAAGTGATAGAAGACGAGGACGATAATGTCCACGAAGTGATTGTCAATTCACAGCCTCTCACGGAGTTATATGTAACATCCTCGGATTTATTTTATTGTATTTTGGTTAATTAAGTGGAAAATATATATTTAAGTTGAAATTTGAGCAATTATTATGTATTTGAGATATTTAGAAAGTTTGTTGTTATTTTAAAAAAATTTGAATTCGGGAATTATTATTAAGGAATATTATGAATTATAAAAGTTATTAATGATAAATTAAGAATCAATCAGTATTTTATGGAACCAGTTAAGATGAGGGGTGAAATGTGCAAAATGGTGAAAATGGGAATAAAAAGGATAAAGACATTCATTTTCCACATGCACTCTCTCTCTCAAGTTTCACTCTCTAGAATTTTTCTCTCTACATCTCTCTAAGATATCTCACAAACCGACCGGCCGATTATCGAGATTTATACGTCATCGGAAAGATCTCGAGGAGTACTACAATAATCTGCAATTGGATTTCTGATTTCGTACGGATTGAGGTAAGAACCGACCCTTTTTAAGTTTGTTGTTTCGGTTTTGAAGAAACTAGAATTCGAATCTGTTGTTTTGTGTGAATTGGAGCTTGTTTTGCATGAAATATTACAAGAATATGATAGTATACGCATAATAGAATCGAAACTAGGCATCATACTTGATATATCGGTGATTTGAGGCTTAGAAATGTATGTTTTCAAGTTGTAAGATGAACAAACTCGAAAATGCCAAGAACACAGTCGAATTGCAAGAACAAACTCGATTTTGGTACTAGATTCGAGTGTGTTTTCGAATCAATCATCAGATTCGAAGGGGGGGGGGGAGGTTCGAATCTATCCCTAAACTCGAACATGGGTTCGAATCTACCATGGGATTCGAATCTATTCATCAGATTCGAAGGTGGTTCAAATCTAACCCATTAAATTCGAGTTTAATGCCTAAAATTGAGAATTCTACTCTCTAAACTCGAGTATTTTGAATGAAACTCATAAATAACACATAAATGACAAAGGGTTATACAAAAGACAGTGTATGAACATGAGATGGGCTCAAACGTAATTATGATTTGAATTTAGTCATGGACTCGAAATGGGAAAAATATTGCAAAACTTATAAAGTTTGGTTTTATGAATTTAAACGGATATTGACACGAGGTGTAAGGTCTACGACTGCAAGATCTATCTAGACGCGGATCCGTGAACGAGTGCGGAATCCTCGTTGACGGTTAGACGGACAACTCTCAACCAACGGAACACGGAGACTATTAGACGCTGAACGAACGACACACGAACGATCCTACGAACTAATTCTCTCCGAAACGGCACTCACCTAGCTGATAAACTCGAGATCGCCCTTTGCTTAATCCCTCACGAATTCTGCAAAAAGTCTGATAATATTTCGAGTCTATCCCTAATTATAGACCCTGATTCGAGTCTGATGTGGGCCAATCTCGAATCTGGCCCAAAGCCCATTCGAGTCTGTCCATATTGACAGTCTCGAATCTAGCCCATTCGAATCTAAGGTCTCATTCGAATCTATCTCAGATTCGAATGTATTCCCTTAAGTAATTCGAATCTAGCCAAAATACTTAAACTCTTAAGTGATAAAACTTATGATATTACCTTATGATTGATTTTATCTTTGAACTTTATGTTTGAACTTCTTGTAATACGTTACATCAAGTTCAAACATACAAACACTAATAAGCATCAATCATATATAATATATATATAGCAAACACATGCTAAATCACAATGTAAGACCACTTAGACTGCTATCGTCACACGGGATGTACCAACAGACTCCCCCTTGACGATAGCTTCTAATAATTCACACATTTGATTTAAGAACTTGGTTTATTTACTGATTCAAAACACTACCAGCATACTGACCTTTCTCGACGCATACCTTGACCACATTTTCATACTTACTAGCCTCAGTATCCATATGTGCGTCACTGGAAATTTTACAATTATACAAAATCTGCAGATCTTCTTTAGATAGGTTTACCAGGTGAAGCGGGTCATAGACTCTAAGAATAACATTTTCTTCTAAGTCTTCCATAACCGCTTCCCCAGTTTCCGTGTCAGCATACCACCACTTCAGATTCTTCAGAATATTTTATGGCATTGGCTTGAGAGGAACCTTCCTAAGACATCTAGCCGGCTTATAGTGAATCCTCATCCAAGGTCGTCTAGTTAGAGGATCAATACGTGACGGATCCTCTACTCTTCTCCCGACCCTTGGATTCAAACGCTCGAACTTCCTTGATCTCCCTTCCTTTCTTATGATTCTTTCGATTACGCTCGCGTAGGGATCATTGCCAATGTTTATAAGATCTTTCCAAGCTAGCGCAGTGATTTCAATTTTTGGCAGGGAGTTGAACGCTTTTAAAGTTCGCCTCATGTACTGAAGCCCGTCTTTTCTCTTTATTATAAATAGCTGCAGATCTCTGTCAAAGAACCAGCTTAAAATTCGCTCAGACAGCTTCCCAGTACCTGGCACTCTCATTGTCTTTTTAATTGCTGCTTCCTTCTCTTCAGCCCTGAACCATAGCTTTCGTTTTTCTTCATTAGTTAGCTCTCTTGCAGGTTCCTCTGTCGGTGGCTGAGGATTCAATGCAGCATTAACTATATCTGCATCGACAATTTTATTTCCATCAATCATGTAAGTATCAGTGATAGGATTCTGCTGCACAACTATCTCGTCAGCTTCATCATCCTCATCAGCAAGTACTTCATCATCCGACTGCCAGTCTACTATCTCCCATGGCACAAACTCCCCTTCCTCCAGCTCTTCATCTACATTATTAAAACCTACATCCAGTGGATCATCATCGAGATCCATGAGCGCTTCAATCATCTCACTGATCTCAAAGTCTGTAGGCTGTTTAGATGAACTGGCCTCACCCCTTTCTCCTTCGCCTTGACTAGGCTCCCCCTGAACTTGTGTAACTTGAGCTGCAGGAAAATCTACAGACTCAATCTCTTTATTCGCACCGGGATCATCGCCTTCATTATCATCTCTTCTCTGCACCTCCTGATCTCGGCACGATGTCTCCCCCTGAGCCTGTAAATTTTTCATTAACTGCTCAATTAGGGAGCGCATCGACCTTATCTCAGCTGCCTGATCGCAAACAAAAGTTTTCAATTCTACGTTCTCTTCCTGGACTTGCTACACAATCTTCTTCAAATCGGCATTTTCTTTATCAAGATTTGCATTATGAGTCTGAATTTCTCCGATCGCCTTTGTTAGGCTTAAGATTTGGACATTCTGAAAGTCAACGCGAGCTTTAAGCTGCAGAAACCTTTGGTTGTCAGTGTATGTGGTCGAGGTAGATGGAATGGACTGTATAGGAGTAGGAATGAACGGTGATGGTATATACGGTTCATCTTGAGGTGGTGGTGGTGGTGGACTGGTGGTTTGAGGTTCTTGATGTTGTGGAATTTCTGGTTGATCTACAGGAGCTGAAGATGATCCTTGCATGAACCTGTGACGTTTGGCCCGTTGCCTTGTCACTAGTTGAGCAACTTCCTCTTCTTCAAAATCAGACTCCTCCAATTCCCTGTTCACGCGCCTCCTCGAACCACCTTCATTTATAATCAATCTCGAACCATAAGTTCCAATTTGAATATCAGGAACTGCAGCTGCCGGAACTTCCGCTGATTCTGATTCGGATTCCGAAGATGTTAATCCGTCATCTGCCCCTTCTGGCTCGTATTCCTCCACATCTCTAAAAATATCATCTTCATCTGCTGGTGGACTAAGCAGCTCACCAACCAATGCTGCTGCAACATCTTCATTGGCATGAGGCCCTGCCTCCCAAATTTCATTAAGCGTCTGGCTTAGCTGTTCAGCTTCTCTCGCAACATTTGAGGGCCCAGCTTCTTGAATATTTGAGGGCCCGGCTTCTGTAACTTCTGGTTGCTGGCTTGTCGAAGGCCTGGTTGCCGGAATTTGACTCGCTGCTGGTCTCTGTCGGCGTCTTGGATCACGTGGCCGAGCACGAGGCTGTTGTTGCTGTTGACGTTGCTGTTGTTGTTGCTGTTGACGTTGTTGCTGTTGTTGTTGTTGTGGAAACGCAACGACCCCTGCCCAGTTGGCATCTTCCGGGGCTTGAAAATCCCTATCCACAATAGCTCCGAACAATGGACGAGCAACAGGAACAGCCAATCTTCCTCGGTGTGAGGAACAATCAGCGAAAATCCTTTTGTCCAGGATGGCAACACTCTGAAAGTCATTTGTTATTGGCAAGTTCGGCAAAAAGTGTCTGATCAACATCATAATGAATCTCGGATAGAGCAAAAACTGCTGATTTTCGGGAGCAGATATCTGATGAACAAACTCCGAAAAGATCATCTCTGAAAAACTATATGGGCGATTATACACCATTGCGACAATCCCCGATTGAATCTTCGCGACAATATAGTCAAACCCTGCCTTTTTCGCAGCAAAGCACACCATAAATACATGCGCCAAAAACCTCCATTGTCCTATCAATCCACTTTTCATGTATGACACTTTTTTCACATCGAGGCTGTACCCCATTCTTTGAAAGGCCGCTTGCCTTATATTCATCGGAAATTCTATAGGACCAGCTTCTTGTTCCTGAGTGCCCAACTGCAGCACTTGACGAATCATATCAGCCGAAAATACTAACGGCTGTCCTTCAATGCGAGTGCGTAGAACTGTCGGAGTGACCGAGCAGTCTACTTGCAAATGGTCATAAAATTGACGGATGTAGGGTAACACTAGCTGCACATTATGCCATAGTGCATGTCCGATCCTTGATTCAGCTAGAAAATCCAGTACTTCACGGAATCCCTGCGCCTCAGGGAGATTCATGTCTGGATTAAGGACCATATTATGCTTAGGGACAAAAGCGCGAACCGCCATATCTGCACAATAAATAAAACTGTTAGACTCATTAAAAATCAATAAACTTGTTTAAATTCAAATTTGTTTTATTTTGAACTTTATTAAATACAAAATTTAGCACAATTAAATTTCCACAAGTTTAATAAAATTTAAATTAAACAAAATAAATAAAGTACAGATTCGAAAGTAACAGATTCGAAGTGTCCATATTTGAATGTAATGGACAGATTCGAAGTGTCATTATTCGAGTCTGATGGACAGATTCGAGGATCATGGTCATCTCGAATATAATGACAGATTCGAGAAACCCATGAACAGATTCGAAGGTCCTAGAACAGACTCGAAGCCCCGTCGGTCCTGCTTTCACCAAAAAATTCAAGATTTTAACCGTTTTGAACTTAGTAATTCACATACATTAGTTCAACCAGGTTCTAATCATTGATTTATGCTTTTAATTTGATCTTTTATAGGTCCAAACTTGGTAATTTAGCAAAAACCCTATTTCAACCCACAAAACTTCAAAATTCGATGTTTTAGCCTAAAATTGGGTATAAAACTACACAAATCTTGTACAATCCGGTTGATTATACCTAGATGTATCTGTAGAATCGAAACACCAAGTAAGAGAGTCGACAAAATGTCGTTTAGAAGAAATACGATAGATTCGAGAATAGAATCGAGATCGCCGCAGTAGACTCGAGTGTATAGATTCGAAAACAGTAAGGTCTTAAATGACTTCACTGTTGACCTATTTATACCACCAACCCTCGATTCTAAACATAGACTCGAATCTACTGACAGATTCGAAGTCTTACCGCTTCGAGTCTGTCTTAGATTCGAAACCACCAATACTTAGAAAAATTTTCGAAAATTTTGAAATAAATTCAACTTTTCCAACTTTTTTTCTACGGTATCGTGTAACCAGATAAACTATGCCAATTCTTTTACCCTAAGCTCAAGATAGTTCACGCATTGTTTATTTTATCCAACTTTGAATGCACCCTCAGTAACTTTTGACCTTTTACCTAAGTTAAAATTAAACTAAACTAAAATGAAATAAAATAAACTAAGGTAAAAATAAAATAAAATAATGTAAAATAAAATTTTTGACCAAAAAATTTAATCTAGACTTAAGAAAAATTTACAATCTAAGCTAAATACTTAACAACATATTTTTGATGAGTATAGTCTAAGAAAGGTTCAATCAGATAGCGATGTCTGATACTAACTTTCAGTACTTAAACTTTCACACTTAGGAATTTTTTTATTCCTTTGTTTGTTTGTCGTGACATACCTATTTAGCCGATTGTTGGTATTTTACCCCTTTTAAACATTCTACATTTCGGAATATCCCTTGGCCCTTTTATTTATCAGGAAATTATCTTACGTGACGCAGACATAGACATACTTTTATGATCAAGGCACACAGACAAAGATTCTAACTTGTTGGTATTTGCAAACTTTCTTTAAAAGACAAACATCGGACACAGGTCTGTATTTTCATACAACAAAGTGTCTTAGTTTGACTTAAGGTTTATTTTTAAAGTTAGCAGACAGTGGTGACAGGTCTGTACTGACGTACAACAGAGCGACATATCTGCTAACCCGAATCTAAACAGAGACAACAGGTCTGTACTTACGTACAACAGAGTTGCATGTTTTCGACTCTCAGTTTTATATGATTTTTCTATTCATTCCATTTTAAGATGTATTTGATGTTTCCATACATCCCCAGAAAGTTTGCATACCTCATTTAGACTCAATGTTTGTATGTCTTGTACATAAAAATTAAGACTGATTGGTCGTACATCTAAGTTAGTGACACGCTTGACTTTTTCTAGAATATTTTATTAGCCTTGAGATTCCCTATATGTATTATGCCTACCAACACATCAAACTAAGTAAAGTATAACACTTAGGATTTAGTTGCATTATGTGTGAAACACTAAATACTTAGAGTCTGTAACGACGGTGCTAATTTTCGTCACTTTGAACCTATGTATCTAAGACCTAACTCTTTTTTCTGATATTCTCTTTTTTTTTTGTATTTTTGTAATTTTCTCTCCTTTTTTCTTTTATTTTTTTTCATAAGAAAAGCAGTAAAATAAGCTAACCTACTAACTTACTAAAGATAGAAACTTACTAAAAATAGAAACTTTCCTAAATTAGCAGATTACTGAAAAGAAAGAAAAACTACTACTCTACAATAAAATAAAATAAACTTACTACTACTAAGGTCAAATTACTCTGGGTTGCGCATTCCATTCAGTTGAATTAAATACTCAAACCGTGACTTATCAAACGCTTTGGTAAATAAATCTGCATTATTATCTTCTGTTGCCACCTTTACCAGTTTGATTAAGTTCTTTTCAGCACAATCACGAATAAAATGATGCCTTATGTCTATGTGCTTTGTTTTACTGTGTTTAACTGGATTATTAGTTATAGCAATTGTAGATTGATTGTCTATCCTAATAGGAGTTTGAGTGTAAGCCAAACCGTAATCCCGCAATTGTTGTTGTATCCACAGAACCTGTGAGCAGCAACTACCAGCAGCAACATACTCGGCCTCGCACGTTGAAATGGCTACCGATGTTTGTTTCTTGCATTGCCAGGATACCAATCTCCCTCCTAGGAACTGACAACCTCCAGTTGTAGATTTGCGCGTCAAGCTGCATCCTCCGTAGTCAGAATCCGTGAACGCTTCCAACTCTAGATCTCCCTCCGCGTGATACCAAAGTCCCAGCTTCGGTTTCGACTTGAGGTATCGTAGAATCCGCTTCACAGCTTTCATATGCATCTCCTTCGGATTCGCTTGAAACTTGAATCGGCGTGCTGAAGTGGGCAGTCAACTTAGTTCCCTCCATCCCAAACCGTTCTAATATGTCATAGACATACTTAGTTTGATGGATAAACATCCCTTCCTTCTTTTGGTCAACTTGTAACCCTAAAAAGAAATTCAACTCCCCCATAGCACTCATCTCGAACTTAGACTTCATCACCTTCTCGAAATCTTTGCACATCTGTTCGTCTGATGATCCAAAAATGATATCATCGACGTACACTTGTACCAAGATAAAGTGTTCACCCTTCCTCTTCACAAATAGAGTACTATCTATCCTACCCCTTTCAAAACCGTTTTCTAAAAGATGGTTGGATAAAGTCTCATACCACGCCCTAGGTGCCTGATATAATCCATAAAGAGCCTTATCTAAGCGATATACTCTATCAGGATATTTTGGATCTGTAAATCCGGGCGGTTGTTCTACATACACCAACTCCTTCACTTTCCCATACGGGAAAGCACTCTTAACGTCCAGTTGATATACCTTAAAGCCTTTGAAGGAGGCAAACGCTAGAAACAACCTAATGGCTTCCAGCCTTGCTACTGGTGCAAAAACTTCGTTGTAATCGATTCCCTCCTCTTGGTTGAAACCCTTTACAACTAATCTCGCCTTGTTGCGTGTGACTATACCCCGATCGTCTCTTTTGCACTTAAAAACCCATTTGGTTCCTATTGCAATCTCCCCTCGAGGTAACGGAACTAACTCCCACACTTCTAGTTTCCTAAATTGTGAAAGTTCTTCCAGCATCGCTTCAACCCAGGAGTTATCCTTAAGTGCCATTTGCACATTCTTAGGCTCTACTTGCGATATGAAGCATGAATAAAGACATGTGTGATATGCCTCGGAGTCGTTTATCATCGACAACAACATGGTGTTGTTATTTACACTACTCCGATTCCTCACACCCTCGTTAGGATTTCCTATGATGCTTTCTATTGGATGGTTCTTGTTAATCCTATAGGTCTCTATTTCATCAACCCTTAGATTATCTCCTAAGTTGGATCCTATTTCACCTAAAGGGGGAACAGGCTCAGCTTCTACATTTTCCTCCTCACAGACATTTTCCTCAGAGTTAGAACTTGAAGCTTGAGTCTGATTCTCAGTGTTAGGTGTCTCTTGATCAGCAACTTCTGGAGATCCATCTACAGTCGCAGTAGGCTCGGATGTAGATTCGAACGTGGTCCTTGGAAAGATTTGGCCATCGTCGTTCAGATGCAACGTCGCCATGTCCTTCTCGATTGTACCTGCATTATCATCCAGAGGAATGTTAAATGACTCAAATAACTTATTATAGTCAAATATCCATTCCGGACCAGTTTGGGGTTCATGTGTATAACTTGTGACTTCAATGTTATACACAATCTCCACAGTACCAGTTGTTTTGTTAAACACCCGTTTGTTTGGTGAGTTTGGCACATAACCTAGGAAGTATCCTTCGTCAGCCTTTTCACCAAACTTCGGTTGATGTTTTGTTCTTAAAAGTGTGCATGGTACTCCAAACGGTTCGAATCCAGTTAAGTTAGGTGGCCGTTTATTCAAAATTTCATAGCATGTTTTGTTCAATGATTTGACTGTAAGGACTCGGTTTAAAATGTGGCACGCGGTATTCACTGCCTCCCCCCAAAACATGGTAGGAAGCTTTGAATCCGAAAGCATAGTCCTTGCAGCCTCAATCAAAGTTCTATTTTTACGTTCGGCCACCCCATTCTGTTGAGGTTCATATGGTGCACTGAATTGATGCACTATGCCCTTTGATAGGCAATATACACCAATTACAGTGTTTTTGAATTCAGTTCCATTATCACTACGAATATATTTAACCCTAGTTCCGTATGAGTTCTCCACTTGGTCCAAGAACCCGATGAGCCTTGCAGCCGTCTCGTCCTTCGTACCTAAAAAGAAAACCCAAGAAAAACGTGAGTAATCGTCGGTGATAACTAAGCAGTACCAACTACCTCCAATACTCCTTTTGTTGATTGGGCCGAAAAGGTCCATGTGCAACAGATCGAATGTTGAGGCTATGGAATTCTGCTTCTTGGACTTGTGTGTCTTCTTGTGTTGTTTGCCCTTCATGCAAGGTAGACACTTATCCTCGAACTGAAAACTTTTCATGGGCACACCCTGCACCAGTCCATGCTTCGTAATGTAATTCATCTTCCTTAGGTGCAGGTGAGCCATGCGTCTGTGCCACAGTACGGATTCCGTCTCCGAAGCTTTGGATAGTAGACAAATTGGCCCCATCGAAGTCTCTGGCTTGTTCATATCCAGCACGTACAAGTCGTTCTTCCTTGGCGCCCGCATCAACACCCATTCTTCAGGAATTTTGAATCCAGGCTTTAGCACTAACGCCTCAGTGTCAGTAAATAACACCGAGTTCTTCTTATCACAGATTTGAGAGACACTAATGAGATTATGAACCAGTTTATCAACGTGATAAACTTGATCCAAAGTAATCGTCCCATTAGTGACTTCTCCAGTTCCAGTGATATTTCCACCCTTGTTACCCGCGAATGATACGAATCCCCTATTACCCCCCTTGAAGTCTGTGAGAAGACTTCTTTCCCCCGTCATGTGCCTGGAGCAACCACTGTCGACGAACCACTTGTTGTTTGGACCGGTAGTTATCTCCTGCACATGAAAGAAAATAGGTTAGTTATCACGGGGAACCCAAGCCATGACTGACTTGGTAATACCATTCTCGTCCACATACGTGAACTCTTTCAAGTACCCATCTCGCCTTTCAGGTGACTTGGGCCTTTGAACTGAATTCTGTTGTGGTGCCGAGTGATTTAAGTTCACTCTTTGCCGTGGTGTAGGCATTTGTTGTGGAGCTCTGGAATAATTTCTATTATATGCCATTTCTGACTGTGATCCTTGAGCTCTTACCGGTGCATACTGTCTAACTGGAGTATGTGACCTAACTGGAGTATGTGACCTGCTGGGTGTGGTGATCCTATAGACTTGTTGTGGTGCTGACCTAGATTGATTTGTGACACGATTCGGTGAATTTGTCCTAATCACTTCCTTTGGTCCAACCTTAACCGGTGTGTTTTTCACAACTTGTTTGGGTGCGGCCTGCACAGTTTTCTCGGTAGGTTGAGAACTACTGCTGCTTGCCAGACTGGGTGAGGGCTTAACAGGTGTTGGGTTTACTGTCTTAGGGGCAACATCTGCTTTCCTAAGTGGACAGTGAGAAGCAACATGCCCTTTCGCGTGACATCTAAAGCAAGACATCTTATCCATGGACTTTTTGGTTGTTCCCTTAGATCTAGGTGTCTCACTAGTGTCTACTTCCTTTGGTACATCTACAGTGTCTGTCTCTTCGACCTGGTCAGCCCATGAAATTTTCTGTTTTCCTGCAGGTGTTTCACTGGAGGAAGACACAAATTTCACTTTCTTGACCTTGACGGTTGAGTCAACCACCTTAGGTGTATTATCAACTGTAGGCTCAGTGTCGGTTCAGGTAGGTCCTCTAAGTCTACTGACTTGTCAGTTTTCTCCTGAGGCTGAGGCACATAATTCGCATTGAAAGGTGGAGGAATTTCGTGAAAACCTAGACCTACAGGCTTCTTAGACTGTCTTTGGGCATCTAAGACTTTTCCTAGATTTAGGCTCGAATTCCTAAACTTTTCCAGCTTGCTATTTGCCTCTGCTACCTTAACCTTGGTCTCGGCTAGCTCTATATCCTTGTCCTTAAGACTTTTAGTTAAGGCCTCTACGTGCTCATACATTAGTTCTATCCTAACACACTGCTCGCTGAGTTTGTCTTTTAGAACTACCACGTCTTGAGCATCAGCCTTAAGCTTTTCTTTTAAATCTTGCTTTATATCATTTAGGCTAGCGTTTTCTATTTTTAAGTTATCATTTTGAGCAGATATGGTTTTATGTGATTCTAAGACTAGATTTAACCTATCATTAGAAGTAGCACACAAAGCACATAATTCTGAAAATAGAGAATAAGAAAGACTAACCTTAGAGTTATCAGATTCCACGTTGGCCATCTGAGCAGCAAACTCCAGCACGGTCTGATCATTCGCCTTCTCTACCCACATCGGACTGTTTTCCCTTGTGGTCTGCTCGTCTTCTTCACAACCATTCTCAGTAACTTCAGCCATGAAAGCTCTAGCATTGGACTCAGGATGTGAACTCCAGTCATAGGTACCATCTAGCTGTCTGTCAGAGGTGACATTGGATAGTAGACCCGCTAGATTGGCTTGACCAGATGAGGAACTCGGAAGGTATCTTTGTTGGGACTGATTTTGGTACTGTCCTTGATGCTGACTCTGTCCTTGGTATGTCTCTACCTTCGGTCTTTGACACTCCCTGGCGAAGTGTCCCAATCCCTGACAGTTGTAGCATTTGACCTTAGACTTATCAAATCCTATCCCTTTGTTGTTCATTTGCAGATTCCTCCCAGTTCGCTTGATGAATCTTTTTACCCTCTGGGTCACCATGGCCAGTTGCCACTTAAGATCCATTTCCTCTAAGTCATCAGGGTCGACCTGATCGTAATCTTCATCCCATAGAGCTGGGTCATTGATTTTCCCTTGAACACAATTTCCATAAGCTGCCACAAAGGAAGCAAGCAGATTCAAATGTTCTTCTGCTGACTTTGCGCTCATCGGCATCTTCGAATAGCTCTGACTTGTCGATGCCTGTTGGACTTGAGGTTGCGGTTCTTCCGATCTTCCTAACCCTAAGAACGCGCGATTCAGTGAGTCTTCGGACTCTGGTGGCGATGACGTTTCTCCGATGAAAAACGCTGTAGCACTCTTCGGTTCAGCTGTCACTGATGATTTAGATGTCTTTCCAAAATACATTGCCGGATTCTGGACTTGCTCGTAATCAGTCTCAGCCTTAATCATCTAGAAGTGATATGCCCTCAACGTTCCCACAATGTCATCAAGTGATTGAGTATAATATTTGTCCTCATTCAGCTTAATCATTGCCACGTACATAGCCCATTTGGCTGGTAGGACATCAAGAAGCTTGTTGTTCTTGTCAGTGTCCGAATACTCAATTCCATGACTTTCAAGTTCCGTTATCAGATGACAGAACCTTGTGATAATATCATCCAACTGTTCATCCTTAATTGCCTTGAAAATCGCAAACTGGTGGGTCAACAGCTCTGTACGCTTTCTATGCACCCGAGGATTACCCTCACACCTTTTCTGGAGAGACTCCCAAAGTTCTTTCGACGTCCTTTGAGTCCGAAATGTGTGCAAAATATCTTGAGGTAAAGCCATACGGATTATGGAGAAAGCTTTGTTTTCAGCTTCAAATAGTTTCTTGTCATCCTCTTTCATCATCTGATATGACAAGACCTTTTGACGGCCTTCAACTTCAGATACTGGCGGAATGTACCCTTCATCTATGCACACCCACATGCGCATATCATTGAATCGTACAAAATCTGTAAATCTGTCCTTCCACCAGTAATAGTCCTCAACTTTCATCAGCTTAGGCGGTGCATTTGCCTTCCCAACTTCGTGATCCATCTCAAGGAATTTCTGAAGATTTAACATATTTTCTGAAAGAAATTGAATTTGAACTTAATTAATTTAATTCGAAACTGATTTAGACTAACTTATTCGAATCTAGATAGATTCGAAACTAATTAAGATTAAATCTTTTGAGATTAAATTCGATTAAGTCTTAAAAGTCAATTAGATTCGAAATTATGTCAGATTCGAACAACTCCTTAGAATCGATGGTCCTTAGAATCGAAGGCTCAGCAGATTCGAATTTCAGCAAAATCGAAGCACAGATTCGAAACAGTACCAGACTCGAAATAAACTCGAAACTACTATAGACTCGAGATCCTATGAGAATGAAGTAACAGATTCGAAACAAAGTAGACTCGAAACTCTCTGAAATTGACTCGAAAGGAGCGTATTTAGGTTAGACTCGAGACGAAAGTGAAACCCTAATTACCCCTATAGATTCGAGCGCCGCAAACTCGAAAAACGGCTAACACGTTGATTTTTTGACGTTTTACAGATTAAATCACTATTTTTCAAACGAAAAATAATGATTTCGATCAAAAACGTGAAAAACCACAAAGTGTTTCCCGAATATGAATTTGCTAAGCTCAAAACACGTTTTTGAGAGCAAAACCGTCCAACTAGCGTCAAGAAACCTAGAATGTATCTGATGAACACGAAGAACACCAAGAACACTCCGTAGGCTCTGATACCACTTGTAAGGTCTACGACTGCAAGATCTATCTAGACGCGGATCCGTGAACGAGTGCGGAATCCTCGTTGACGGTTAGACGGACAACTCTCAACCAACGGAACACGGAGACTATTAGACGCTGAACGAACGACACACGAACGATCCTACGAACTAATTCTCTCCGAAACGGCACTCACCTAGCTGATAAACTCGAGATCGCCCTTTGCTTAATCCCTCACGAATTCTGCAAAAAGTCTGATAATATTTCGAGTCTATCCCTAATTATAGACCCTGATTCGAGTCTGATGTGGGCCAAACTCGAATCTGGCCCAAAGCCCATTCGAGTCTGTCCATATTGACAGTCTCGAATCTAGCCCATTCGAATCTAAGGTCTCATTCGAATCTATCTCAGATTCGAATGTATTCCCTTAAGTAATTCGAATCTAGCCAAAATACTTAAACTCTTAAGTGATAAAACTTATGATATTACCTTATGATTGATTTTATCTTTGAACTTTATGTTTGAACTTCTTGTAATACGTTACATCAAGTTCAAACATACAAACACTAATAAGCATCAATCATATATAATATATATATAGCAAACACATGCTAAATCACAATGTAAGACCACTTAGACTGCTATCGTCACACGGGATGTACCAACACGAGGTATTGTTGTAACTAACTTAACAGGTCCCTTGTGGTGTTGTTTAACCCACAGTGGGGTACTTGGTGGATCCGGTTGAAAGCCCGAGGAGAAATAATATCGTTTAAAGTTTAAATTACGCACCCACTGTGAGTACAGTAGATTTCGCATGTTTATGTTTGTTTTATGTTAAGCTTTGCCTGCTGAGACCTGTTGCTTCATTTGTTTGGTTGGAATTCTACTAACTTGCGTAGATTTAGATGCACATTCTTACTTGTTCCATGTCCGTTCGATTGTTGTGTATCTAGTGATGGACCGGTGGGTCGCATCGATTACTCTGATGTTACTGTGCTATATGACCTGGAGCTGATCCCACCTAGGCCCGGTAGGCAGTATGTCATCCCCGATAGTACGTTTGTCTCAGATGGTATGTTTAAATGCCGAGCTTTGGGCTCGAAGGGGCTGCGGCTCTGGTCCGTACTTTGTGTACGAAGAGGATATCCGATGTTGGTCATCTGTGTTATCCTTGGGCTTCATAAAAATTTATAAAATGCGTAATCTTTGTATTCACTAAGCATCCGCTTATTCCCCAGTTGTTTATTTTTATCTTACAGGTAAAGGAAAATCTGCAGCGGGACCTTCTAGTTAGGTCGTGTGGGAAGATTTGGAAGATATCTACTATTTAATCGGTAATTATGTTGTGGGACAAATGTTATAATATGTTTGGGATGATTGTAATAAACTTTTGAGTCTGTAGACTTAGAATTGGGTACCTTGTAGCACCGTAGGGTGTTTAACACTATTGCACTACTTTAATTATGTGTTTTAATGCTTCCGCACTTAAATAAAGTTATCAGATCATTATGTAATGTTATGTTGGTGATTAATCCTGGGTGTATTGTAAATGGTGGTTGTTGTGGCAAGGGTGTCACACGAGATGGTATCAGAGCAGTAGTTTGAGATTCAAGTGTCCGTGAGGTCTTGATCTCATACATTAGGTAATGATATGTAGTGGTTTAAGTAATGATCTTAACTAAGATAGGTTACGATCTAGTAATTATAAGAGATTGACTTTCATACGGGACAAATTGGTGGTGTCTTTAAATTTATGACATGTTACTAAACAAATTATATGTTTACATTATAGAACATGTCTGGAGGAGGAATGACACCTGAAGAAGCCAGAGAGATGATGCTAGCCATGATGGCTGAGAAGAATCGAATGATACAAGATCAGTTTCGGGCTCGAGATGAGGCCGACGCTAAAAGAAGAGAGGATAAGAGGAAGAACAAAGAAAAAGAAGGGGGTAACAATGAGGAACGAGATGACAACACTGGGTCGTCTAACAAGCCCAAAGGTTTTCGTTTCAAGGACTTCAAAGGAAATGGGGCCGTGGAGTTTAATGGACTAGGAGATGCTGTTGCCGCACTTGAATGGATAACAGCAACTGAACGAACATTCCGAATCAGCGATTGTGCTGAGAAGGACATGGCTCGTTATGCTACTGCTATGTTCACGAATGATGCGATCATGTGGTGGAACGCTATGGTGAATGCGTTTACACAAGAAAAGGTTTCTATTATGACTTGGGCTGAGTTCAAGGACCTATTCACTCAGCAATATTGTCCAGTTGATGAGCGCCGGAGGTTGGAAGCGAAGTTTATGGCGCTGATGCAAAGGACTAAGACTGTGTCCCAATATGCTGTGGAGTTCACGAGGCTGAGTCTGTTTGCGCGTCATCAGGTGGATACTGAAGAAAGGATGGTGACCAGGTTCGAGGCTGGTCTAGACATTGAGATTAGGAGGGTTATGAGCAACGTCCGCTACCCTACATTTGCTGGCTTACTTGAGGCTGCCAGAAATGTAGAGCAGATTTTGATTATGTCGGGCTATTCGATTGGGTCTACTGCTGCTTCCACTAACCCAACACAGCCGTCACCGCCGAAGCGCCAACGGGAGGGAGGATACTCGGGATCTTCCCGGTCTTCACAGTACTCACCTCAGCAGTCGTATCGCCGACCGTCTGGTACATCTGACCGTGGTCGTGCTCGTGCATACTCTATCAACACCGAGCCACAATACTGCAACAAGTGTCACCTAGAACATTTTTGCAAGTTCACTAACGGACGTGCTTGCTTTTGCTGTGGGGAACTGGGACATCTTCAGAATGATTGCCCAAGGAAGGGTGATGCTTGCTATAAGTGTGGGGTGTGGGGTCACTATAGTAGGAATTGTAGAAAGAATGCTCCAGCAGCTGCTGCCCCATCATCAACGCGATCGTCGGGAGGTTCGAGTGGTGGTTCAGTTAACCGCCGGGGTCAGTCACAGAGGGCACCGGCTCGTGCTTTTCAGATAACTGCAGAGGAGGCAAGGGAAAATCCGGAGGTCGTTACGGGTACGTTCATAATTAATTCTATGCCAGCACGAGTTTCATTTGATTCGGGTGCCAATAGATCGTTTGTTTCTAATATGTTTGCACAAAAACTTGCCATGCCACTATCTAGATTATCTGTTGTTCTTGACATAGAAACTGCTAGTAACACTCTAGTCAAGGTAGATCACGTATACCGTAACTGCACGTTAGTGATTGAAGATGTAGTCTTCAATCTAGATCTGATTCCTATAGAGTTCAGCGAGTTTGACGTGATAGTCGGGATGGACTGGTTGATCGATAATGAAGCCCATATAGTGTGTAAGAGTCGAATGATAAAGATAACTACTCCGGAGGGGCGTGAGATATGTATATATGGGGATAGGAGAAGCGGCGATCTGTGTTTGCTGACTATTGCAAAAGCTCGAAAGCTTGTTGCGAAGGGATGTGATGCATACTTAGCATATGCGATTGATGCTAAGGCAGAGAAAAGAACTTTGGCCGATGTGCCGGTTGTTTCACAATTCCCGGATGTGTTTCCGGAATACTTGTCTGGCGTGTCGCCTGAGAGACAAGTGCAATTTAGAATTGACCTGATCCCTGGAGCTGCACCGGTAGCTCGTTCTCCTTATCGCCTTGCCCCAACTGAGATGAAAGAGATGATGACACAACTTCAAGAGTTGTTGGACAAGGGCTTCATTCGGCCGAGTTCATCGCCGTGGGGAGCTCCGGTATTATTTGTTAGGAAGAAAGATGGCACGATGAGGATGTGCATTGACTACCGGGAGCTGAATAAGTTGACGATTAAGAACAAGTATCCGTTGCCACGGATAGACGATTTGTTTGATCAATTACATGGGGCGAGCGTGTTTTCTAAGATTGATTTGAGGTCGGGGTACCATCAGTTGAAGGTACGAGAAGAGGATGTGCCTAAGACAGCGTTTAGGACACGTTATGGGCATTATGAGTTTTTGGTTATGCCTTTCGGGTTAATCAATGCCCCGACTGTCTTTATGGATCTAATGAACCGAGTTTGCAGACGTATGTTAGACAAATCAGTAATAGTATTTATTGATGATATACTGGTGTACTCTAAGTCTGAGGCTGAGCATGCTGAACATTTAAGGGAACTGTTAGAGTTGTTAAGAAAAGAAAGGTTGTATGCCAAATTCTCAAAGTGTGAGTTTTGGCTGCAACAGATTCAGTTTTTGGGACATGTGATTTCTGGAGATGGGATTTCGGTAGATCCTGCTAAGGTCGAAGCGATAAAGAACTGGGAACCGCCGTGTTCAGCTACTGAAGTTAGAAGTTTTCTAGGGTTGGCGGGATACTATCGGAGATTCATAAAGGATTTTTCTAAGATTGCAGTTCCTCTGACTGCATTAACAAAGAAGAATGCACCGTTTGTATGGGAAACTGTGCAGCAAGAGGCCTTTGATGTAACAGCCCGTAATTTATTAAATATAAATTACAACATCAGACTATGGATAATTAAGCAAATTTATCCAAATATTAGTAATTAACCGAAAACATGAATCTTAAATAGTTAATTAAATTAAGTTATAATTAATTATGAAAAGTTGCCCCAAAATTTGCTGAAATAATGTTGATAATTAAAATTCAGCTAAATGACAAATTAAAGACTGAAAATGACGAAACGGACTAAAATGAATAAAAGTTGGTCAATTCCGGAAAATTCAGTAGAAAATCTGATTTTTTCCTATTTTCCTATAAATAGGGCATTCCCCCCTCATTTCATAAGTTTGGAAGACTTGAAACTCTCTCTCTCTCTCTCTCTACAACCTCACCTTCTCTCTAGAATTTCTCCCAAACGATCCGTCGGATTCTCGTGATTTATACGTCAACGGTTAGAGATCGTCAAGCTCTACAATATTCTGTCATTGCATGTTCTATTTGGTTCCGATTTGAGGTAAATTCGACCCTTTTTCTGTCTTTTGGTTCGGTTTTGAAGAGCAAACTCGAAATTTCTCAAACTCTCTTCATTCGAAGCTGATTTACTCTCGTTTAGGACCTGTTTTTGCTTCGAAAACGTCTACAATCGACTGCTATAGCTTGGACTAAGGTTAGTGACTATTTCTCCCTTATTTTTGTTGAGTTTCATAGTTAAAAACCTTGAAAATCGTTGAACAAGAAGAACAAACTTGAGAAATTCATGTATAAACTCGAATGTTGCTGTTTCGAATCTAACCCCCTTCCCTAGACTCGAATGTAGGCCTTCGATTCTATGTGCTGTCTTCGAATCTATGAATTGATTTCGAATCTATGTAAGGTCTTCGAATCTAGGTGTTGTCTTCGAATGTATGTATGGACTTCGAATCTATCTCAGCTAGATTCGAATTGAGGCTATTCGAATCTGTCTCCATAAATTCAAATTGGCTATATTCGAATCTAATTTAGTTCCAAGCCAAAGTTAAATTCCTAAAATCAGATTAAGTGATTAATCAACCTATTGTAATTAAAAGTATAATATGATTATGATAAAACTCACAAATTCTAGTTGCACATCTATTTTATGCACAAATGAATTAACAGACACTGAATGAACTCTTAGAAATCGTATGTCATGATGCACCTTGCTAGTAATATGATTGGCTTTATTTCAAGGCCACACATATGTAATTAGATGAATCGTATTAATCTGATAAGAATAGACTCACCTTGGGACGATAGGAACTACCTCAGACTCGACAGCCAGAATTGACAATAACCTGAATATGTAACTAGGGTTATATAGATTATGTCACAAACTTGACATTAATATGCCAGACTTGAAACTGAAATGCAGGAAGCCGTCGATTTGACAGAGTAAACTGAACCGCTTAATTCGTTAAGCATTATCTGACTACGGACCATTGTGAGTGATAGATTTCATTAATTACTTGCATATATTTCGATACTTATTGGTGAATGTATTGACTGTATGGAAACTTCCGATTGTTGCTGCTTGTTTCTTTAATACTATATTGTATCATAGAAACGTACTTTTGACATTACTGAAACTAGACACTTGAATTGCCTTGATTGCATGTTCACTTTTACATTTTCTGTAAATACGTATCATGCTTGCTGCTTACTTGACTGTCTATATATTTGCCGCTGCATACTGCATTATCCGATAGGACCGAATGTGAGATCTCCATTCACAGGAGGGAATTCTGCAGATTCCTTTCCTATTTGACTTGTTTCCATACATTTCTAGTAGGGCTTCGGCCTTACACAGGGGAATACAAACTGGGTTGTCTCCCAACCTTTTTGCCGTCTCTGACGTATTGCCGACAGGAACTGATAGTATGTTATATGTGTGTGGTAACTAATGGAACTCTGTTAACTCACTAAGCAATGTTAGCTTACTCTGTCATGACAACTCTTTTACAGGAAAAGTTGATAAAGGCAAGACCATAGCAGGTAGTTCGTCCCAGGCTAAGTGATTCTGGACATTTGATGAATAGCAGACTTTTGGACTTTTGCTGACGCCTATTTTGAAAAGATGATGCGGTCTCGGGTAGCTTGTTCAGTCTTCCGCACTCTGATTGAAGATTTAGAAGCTAGTTTAGACCCCCATTTGATCTTTTTATATTTTTTGTAATTAAGTAATCAGGCAGATGGACCTGTGGAATCAAACAATTAGTAATATTTATTACTTAATGAAATGAAATTTTATGACGTGTACTGTTTGTGGTTACTTGGATGTTACAAAGTTGGTATCAGAGCAGCAGTTTAATCATCGGATTGGCCACCCGATACTTAAACTACTGGTATGGTATGGACTATGTGATTCTGAATTCCCGAACAAGTCACCGAGACCTAGGGTAACCTAATTAGTAAAGGACTACCCACACAACTTGACCTAAGATAGGCAAATGATGACTGATAGGATGGGGGAGGGATTGACTGACTTGACTTTGACTTGACTTTGTGCCAGCCTGACTGACTGCCTTCATATCTATGAATTTAGATGTGATTATATGACGTAGGAATTATGACTCGAATCGTGCTTATTTGAATTAGGAAATAATAGTTATTTCCTTCATATATTTTCAGCCAATGGCTGATAAGAATCCGACTGTTGCCGGTTCCTCAAGGGTTGATAAAGCTGCTGATGCTGCAGCTGATCAACACAAAGAATCTGTTCATGTAGAGGATTTAGGCACTGACCCTGTAAATACTGTTAATGACTCAAGCAGTACTGCCACCCCTGTGCCTCCTCAGCAGGCTCAGTTAATTGATCTCGTTCATAAGTTGAATGAGGATAATCGTAGACAGATGCAGCTTATGATGGATAGGAATCGATTACAGACTGATATGGCAGTTGAAGACCGATTTAAGGAGATTAAGGACTTGCTGACCAAGGGTAAAGCAGTGATGCAGACTGACGAAGTAAACCAGCGTGAAATTGAATTTAAGCGTCGGGGAGAAGAACTTAGGTTAAGAGAACTTAAGTTACAGGAGCTAGAGTTGAAATATAGGGAAGAGATGTTGGCGAAGCCCAAAAAGGATCGGAAGAGGAAACATAGACAGGAGCCCTCTGATGACAGTGAGACTGATTCCTCTGACCATCACGTTAAGGTAGGACGTGAGTGTACGTTTGTTGATTTCAAGAAGTGTGGAGCTCGTACGTTTGCGGGGTCATCTGATCCTGTTAAAGCTATGGACTGGGTCGCGAATGTGGAGAAAGCGCTTAAACTCTCCAAGTGTAATGAAGAAGACAAGGTGACGTTTGCAACAGGAATGTTGGAAGATGGAGTCGGCCGTTGGTGGAAGTCTATCACAAATCCCATGTCTGAAGCAATGGAGAAATCCATTACTTGGGATCAATTCAAGATTCATCTGAAGGAGAAATACTGCCCCCAGGATGTTAAGCGCCAGATGGAGAAAACCCTGCTATCTTTTCAGCAAGGTACAAGATCCGTGACGGACTATGAGCTGGAATTTACCAGGCTCTCGCTATTATCTGATCACCCTGTTGATACTGACGAAAGGAGAAGGGATTTGTTTGTGGATGGTCTGGATAGAGAAATCCGGAAGTTTGTGAAGTCTGGCAGACCGAGAAGTTATATCGAAGCGGTTGAAATTGCTAGGGTAGGTGAACTTGAAATCTATCCTGAGCGAGCGTGTCCTTTTATTGCTAAATCTAGTAAGAAGGAAAAATCTGAGAAAGCTGGGAAGGAGAGAATGGAAAGGAAGAATGAAAGTTCGAAGAAGGGAGATAAGCAGTCTTCTAAGAAGGCTAAATCTTATGCTGTGACCTCGACGCCAAAGCCTGCTTGTCCTCGCTGCAAGAAAATTCATGAAGGGAAATGCGATCCTGCGTTCGTTAAATGTTACTGTTGTAGACAGAACGGTCACGATAGGTCAGAATGTCCCAGGCGCAGTGAGGCTTGTCGAAACTGCATTACGTTGGGGCACCATGCTAAAGACTGTACCCAACCTCGATTTGTTCCTCCACCTGCATCTTCACCTCAGCAATCAGTCAAAGGTTCTTCTGCCCCGAGGAATCAGCCAAGATCTTTCCAGATGACAGCCGAAGAGGCAAAAGAGACTGCTGACGTCGTCACGGGTACATTTCTTGTTAATGATATGCCTGCCTTAATCTTATTTGACTCTGGCTCTAATCTGTCATATGTGTCTGAAAAGTTTGCTAAACAGTTTGATTTTGCCCCTGTAATGTTACCTGCACCCTTAGACATAGAAACTGCTAGCTCGAATTTTGTGACTGTGAATAGAGTCTTTCGTTCCTGTAAGCTAGTAATCGATGACCTCTCCTCGGACGTTGACCTGATACCGATGTGGATTAGAGAGTTCGATGTTATTATAGGAATGGACTGGCTCATGATGAATAATGCTGAAATCCTTAATGCCAAAAGGATAATTAGAATTAGAACTCCCGAAGGAAGTGAACGTTATGTTTATGGTGACAGAAAGACTCGGGATTTAGGTCTCATTTCTGTAATGAAAGCCCGAAAATGTCTAACCAATGGTTGTTCCGCCTATTTAGCATATGCCATAGATGCTAAGGAAGTTAAAAAGACCATGTTTGAAGTACCTGTAGTCCAAGAATTCCCTGACGTATTCCCGGATGACATCTCTGGTTTGCCACCAGATCTTCAAATCGAATTGCACATTGACCTTGTACCGGGTGCTGCTCCTATCGCGAAAGCCCCTTACCGTCTTGCTCCGAATGAAATGAAGGAAATGATGAGTCAGTTGCAGGAATTATTGGAAAAAGGGTTTATTCGTCCGAGTACTTCTCCTTGGGGTGCTCTGGTTCTTTTTGTTAAGAAGAAGGATGGTACCTTTCGCATGTGTATCGATTATCGGGAGTTAAATAAGGTAACTATTAAGAACCGATACCCTCTGCCTAGAATTGATGACTTGTTTGATCAACTGCAAGGGGCTAGTTATTTTTCAAAGATTGATCTCTGATCTGGATATCATCAACTCAAAGTATTTGAGTCTGACGTACCGAAGACTGCATTTCGTACTCGTTACGGCCATTTTGAGTTTCTAGTAATGCCGTTCGGTCTCACAAATGCCCCGGCCGCATTTATGGACCTCATGAATAGGGTATGTAGACCAATGCTGGATAAATCAGTGATAGTTTTCATTGATGACATCTTGATTTACTCTAAGACTGAATCTGACCATGCGATGCATTTGCGAGAACTGCTAGAATTGTTACGAAAGGAGCGACTCTACGCAAAGTTTTCCAAATGTGAATTCTGGTTACGCCAGGTGCAATTTTTAGGACATATTGTCTCAGGTGAGGGAATAGCCGTAGATCCATCAAAGGTTGATGCGGTTCAGAAGTGGGAAGCGCCAAAAAACGTATCTGAAGTTCGAAGTTTCTTGGGTTTAGCGGGCTATTACCGAAGATTTATCCGTGATTTCTCCAAGATTGCGGTGCCTTTAACCAGTCTGACGAAGAAAGAAGTTAAGTTTGAATGGAATGAATCTCAAGATCGAGCCTTTGAGACTTTGAAGCGTAAGCTAATTGAAGCACCGGTTTTGGCCTTACCTGAGGGTAATGACGATTTTGTAGTCTATAGTGATGCTTCTAAGATGGGATTAGGCTGTGTGCTGATGCAAAGGGATAAAGTAATTGCCTACGCATCAAGACAGTTAAAGGCGCATGAGAAGAATTATCCGACGCATGATTTAGAACTTGCAGCCGTGACCTTTGCACTGAAGATTTGGCGGCATTATCTGTATGGGACTAGATGCAAGTTATATACCGATCACAAAAGTCTGAAGTATATATTTGACCAGAAAGAGCTGAATATGCGACAAAGGCGATCTATGGAATTGATTAAAGACTATGACTGTGAGATCCTTTACCATCCAGGTAAAGCAAACATAGTAGCAGATGCCCTAAGCCGCAAAACCGGACCAGACCATTATACCCGATGTTATGCTTCGACTTCTGTTGTTTTGGAGTCTGCCTTGCCTGAGTCGATTATTGCCGCTCAAACCGAAGCCATTCGGGATGAGAACTTGAAATCTGAACGTATGGTTACTTATGTGACCAAGCTGACCCTTGATAATCGTGGTCTTAGACGGTTCATGAATAGAATATGGGTCCCTAGATTAGGAGGAATTCGTGATCAAATTCTGTCGGAGGCTCATATGTCAAAATTTTCGGTACATCCTGGTTCTACTAAAATGTACCAAGATTTGAAAACGGAATATTGGTGGCCTGGAATGAAGAAGGACGTAGGACGATATGTAGAAAATTGCATGACTTGTTTACAAGTCAAATCGGAACATCAGAAGCCGTATGGGGAACTACAACCATTGCCAATCCCGGAATGGAAGTGGGACCACATAACCATGGACTTTGTGACGAAGCTGCCCAGGACAAAGCGGAATCATGACTCTATATGGGTAATAGTGGATCGACTTACTAAGTCAGCCCATTTCATACCCATACGTGAAGATGAACGCCTCGAAAAGTTAGCTGAATTGTACGTAAAGGAAATCGTGACTAGACATGGTGTGCCATTGTCTATAGTATCGGACCGTGACAGCAGATTTACATCTCGTTTTTGGAAGGCTTTTCAGAATGGACTAGGAACTGAACTTAAGATGAGCACCGCCTATCATCCTGAAACTGACGGGCAAAGTGAGAGGACAATTTTGACCTTAGAAGATATGTTACGTGCCTGTGTGATTGATCTCGGTGGAAGTTGGGATACTCACCTGCCGTTTGTGGAGTTTGCTTATAACAATAGTTATCACTCGACTATTGGTATGCCTCCATATCAGCTTTTGTACGGACGTCGATGCAGAACTCCAACCTGTTGGAGGGAAACAGGTGAACGGTCGATTTCTGGACCAGCGATTTTGCAAGAAGCCCATGACCAACTACAGTTGATTCGACAGCGGATTCAGACTTCTCAAGACAGACAAAAGAAGTATCATGATAAAAGACGGAAACCAATCGCGTTTGAAGTTGGAGATAAAGTGTTGCTGAAGGTCTCGCCAAGAAAAGGAATAGTAAGGTTCGGCAAACGGGGGAAGTTGAGCCCTCGATTTGTGGGTCCTTTTGAAATTCTCGAGCGTGTAGGATTGCAGGCCTACAGATTGAAGTTGCCTGCCGAAATGACTGGGATTCATGATGTATTTCATGTGAGTAATCTTCGAAAGTGTTTAGCTGACGCTGAAGCTGCAATTCCATGGAAAGACGTGCAAATTGACGAGCAGTTGCGATACGAAGAAGAGCCTGAGCGTATAATCGACTATAAGGTTTCGAAATTGCGCATCAAGGAAATTCCAATGGTGTTAGTTCAATGGAAATACCATAAGGGATCTGCACATACTTGGGAACGAGAAGACGAGATTAGGCAGAAGTATCCGAAGTTATTCCTGTCTTAGTCGATCCCGAGGACGGAATCAATTTAACGGGGGAAGATTGTAACAGCCCGTAATTTATTAAATATAAATTACAACATCAGACTATGGATAATTAAGCAAATTTATCCAAATATTAGTAATTAACCGAAAACATGAATCTTAAATAGTTAATTATATTAAGTTATAATTAATTATGAAAAGTTGCCCCAAAATTTGTTGAAATAATGTTGATAATTAAAATTCAGCTAAATGACAAATTAAAGACTGAAAATGACGAAACGGACTAAAATGAATAAAAGTTGGTCAATTCCGGAAAATTCAGTAGAAAATCTGATTTTTTCCTATTTTCCTATAAATAGGGCATTCCCCCCTCATTTCATAAGTTTGGAAGACTTGAAACTCTCTCTCTCTCTCTCTACAACCTCACCTTCTCTCTAGAATTTCTCCCAAACGATCCGTCTGATTCTCGTGATTTATACGTCAACGGTTAGAGATCGTCAAGCTCTACAATATTCTGTCATTGCATGTTCGATTTGGTTCCGATTTGAGGTAAATTCGACCCTTTTTCTGTCTTTTGGTTCGGTTTTGAAGAGCAAACTCGAAATTTCTCAAACTCTCTTCATTCGAAGCTGATTTACTCTCGTTTAGGACCTGTTTTTGCTTGGAAAACGTCTACAATCGACTGCTATAGCTTGGACTAAGGTTAGTGACTATTTCTCCCTTATTTTTGTTGAGTTTCATAGTTAAAAACCTGGAAAATCGTTGAACAAGAAGAACAAACTCGAGAAATTCATGTATAAACTCGAATGTTGCTGTTTCGAATCTAACCCCCTTCCCTAGACTCGAATGTAGGCCTTCGATTCTATGTGCTGTCTTCGAATCTATGAATTGATTTCGAATCTATGTAAGGTCTTCGAATCTAGGTGTTGTCTTCGAATGTATGTATGGACTTCGAATCTATCTCAGCTAGATTCGAATTGAGGCTATTCAAATCTGTCTCCATAAATTCAAATTGGCTATATTCGAATCTAATTTAGTTCCAAGCCAAAGTTAAATTCCTAAAATCAGATTAAGTGATTAATCAACCTATTGTAATTAAAAGAATAATATGATTATGATAAAACTCACAAATTCTAGTTGCACATCTATTTTATGCACAAATGAATTAACAGACACTGAATGAACTCTTAGAAATCGTATGTCATGATGCACCTAGCTAGTAATATGATTGGCTTTATTTCAAGCCACACATATGTAATTAGATGAATCGTATTAATCTGATAAGAATAGACTCACCTTGGGACGATAGGAACTACCTCAGACTCGACAGCCAGAATTGACAATAACCTGAATATGTAACTAGGGTTATATAGATTATGTCACAGACTTGACATTAATATGCCAGACTTGAAACTGAAATGCAGGAACCCGTCGATTTGACAGAGTAAACTGAACCGCTTAATTCGTTAAGCATTTTCTGACTACGGACCACTGTGAGTGACAGATTTCATTAATTACTTGCATATATTTCGATACTTATTGGTGAATGTATTGACTGTATGGAAACTTCCGATTGTTGCTGCATGTTTCTTTAATACTATATTGTATCATAGAAACGTACTTTTGACATTACTGAAACTAGACACTTGAATTGCCTTGATTGCATGTTCACTTTTACATTTTATGTAAATACGTATCATGCTTACTGCTTACTTGACTGTTTATATATTTGCCGCTGCATACTGCATTATCCGATAGGACCGAATGTGAGATCTCCATTCACAGGAGGGAATTCTGCAGATTCCTTTCCTATTTGACTTGTTTCCATACATTTCCCGTAGGGCTTCGGCCTTACACAGGGGAATACAAATTGGGTTGTCTCCCAACCTTTTTGCCGTCTCTGACTTATTGCCGACAGGAACTGATAGTATGTTATATGTGTGTGGTAACTAATGGAACTCTGTTAACTCACTAAGCAATGTTAGCTTACTCTGTCATGACAACTCTTTTACAGGAAAAGTTGATAAAGGCAAGACCATAGCAGGTAGTTCGTCCCAGGCTAAGTGATTCTGGACATTTGATGAATAGCAGACTTTTGGACTTTTGCTGACGCCTATTTTGAAAAGATGATGCGGTCTCGGGTAGCTTGTTCAGTCTTCCGCACTCTGATTGAAGATTTAGAAGCTAGTTTAGACCCCCATTTGATCTTTTTATATTTTTTGTAATTAAGTAATCAGGCAGATGGACCTGTGGTATCAAACAATTAGTAATATTTATTACTTAATGAAATGAAATTTTATGACGTGTACTGTTTGTGGTTACTTGGATGTTACATTTGAGATTCTGAAGAAGGCGTTAAGTGAAGCACCGATACTTGCCTTACCGGAAGGCAATGACGATTTTGTGGTTTATACTGATGCTTCGAGGTTAGGGTTAGGCGATGTACTGATGCAGTGTGGAAAGCTTATAGCGTATGCTTCAAGACAGTTGAAGCAGCATGAGAAGAATTATTCAACTCATGATCTGGAGTTGACCGCGGTAACATTTGCTTTGAAATTATGGAGACACTATTTGTATGGTACTAAGTGTCAACTTTACACGGACCATAAGAGCTTGAAGTATATCTTTAGTCAGAAGGAACTTAATATGAGACAACGTAAGTCTATGGAGCTTATTAAAGACTACGATTGTGAAATACTGTACCATCCCGGAAAGGCTAATGTGGTAGCCGATGCTTTGAGCTGAAAAGCTTATGCTAAGGATTTCTGTTATATGATTACGTCTACAATGCTGACCTCCACAATAATTGATGATGTCAAGGCCGCTCAGGAGGAAGCCTTGAAAGATGAGAATGTTGGTGCTGAGGATATTAGAGTGCAGATTAAGAATATGGAAACGAGTGAGTCGGGACTGAAAGGGATTTACGGAAGGATCTGGGTGCCGAAGTTTGGTGGAATGAGACGAGTAATTATTGAAGAGGCACATCAATCTAAGTTTTCTGTACATCCTGGAAGTACAAAGATGTACAACGAGCTGAAAGAAGACTTCTGGTGGCCCGGATTGAAGAAAGATATAGACCAATACGTGGAAAGATGTCGAACTTGTCGGCTGGTGAAAGCCGAACATCAACAACCATACGGCAGTATGCAACCGCTTCCCATTCCGGAATGCAAGTGGGAGCAAATTACTATGGATTTCGTTACAAAACTGCCAAAGACTAGGCGACAACATGATGCTGTTTGGGTGGTAGTTGACAGATTGACTAAATCCGCACACTTTATACCGATTCGGGAAAGTTATTCGTTAGAGAAGTTAGCTCAGATTTATATGGACGAGATAGTTTCTAGGCATGGAGTGCCTAAGTCCATAGTATCGGATCGAGATAGCCGATTTACTTCGAACTTCTGGTCGGCTTTACAAGAGGGGTTGGGAACGAGGATCGCAATGAGTACGGCCTATCGTCCGCAAACCGATGGCCAAAGTGAAAGGACAATTCTCACTCTTGAAAATATGATGAGATCGTGCGTGTTAGATCTCGATGGCAATTGGGACGATCATTTGCCATTAATAGAGTTTTCATACAATAACAGTTACCATGCAACAATCAAGAAAGCGCCGTTTGAGGCTTTGTATGGAAGGAGATGTAGGACTCCTACATGTTGGAGAGAAACTGGTGAAACGCCGATTGCTGGGCCGACCTTGCTTCAAGAAACAAACGAGAAGATACAGTTGATCAGGCAGAACATGAAGGCGGCCCAGGACCGACAGAAGAGTTATTATGACAGGAGGCACAAACCTATCATCTTTGATGTGAATGACTGGGTTTACTTGAAAGTATCACCCATGAGGGGTGTTACTCGTTTTGTGAAGAGGGGCAAGTTGGCTCCGAGATTTGTTGGGCCCTTTAAGATAGTAGAAAAAGTTGGAAATGAATCGTATCGCCTGGAGTTGCCTGAAAAGATGTCAGGCATACATCCAGTATTTCACGTTGGGAATCTCCGGAAAATCATTTAACACTGGAAATGAGGATTGGCAGATCAAACCGAGCTGCAAGTTGATGAAAGGCTCCGGTATGTTGAGGAGCCGGAATGTGTATTGGATACCAAGATGAAGAAGCTAAGGAGCAAAGAGATTGAAATGCTACTTGTACGTTGGAAGCATCATAAAGGAGCAAATCACACTTGGGAGACAAAGGCGGAAATGTTAAAAAAATATCCACAACTGTTTTGAATCCGAGTAACTTCGAGGACGAAGTTGAGCGTGGTGGAGCCCATGCTGTAACATCCTCGGATTTATTTTATTATATTTTGGTTAATTAAGTGGAAAATATATATTTAAGTTGAAATTTGAGCAATTATTATGTATTTGAGATATTTAGAAAGTTTGTTGTTATTTTAAAAAAATTTGAATTCGGGAATTATTATTAAGGAATATTATGAATTATAAAAGTTATTAATGATAAATTAAGAATAAATCAGTATTTTATGGAACCGGTTAAGATGAGGGGTGAAATGTGCAAAATGGTGAAAATGGGAATAAAAAGGATAAAGACATTCATTTTCCACATGCACACTCTCTCTCAAGTTTCTCTCTCTAGAATTTTTCTCCTTACATCTCTCTAAGATATCTCACAAACCGACCGGCCGATTATCGAGATTTATACGTCATCGGAAAGATCTCGAGGAGTACTACAACAATCTGCAATTGGATTTCTGATTTCGTACGGATTGAGGTAAGAATCGACCCTTTTTAAGTTTGTTGTTTCGGTTTTGAAGAAACTAGAATTCGAATCTGTTGTTTTGTGTGAATTGGAGCTTGTTTTGCTTGAAATATTACAAGAATATGATAGTATATGCATAATAGAATCGAAACTAGGCATCATACTTGATATATCGGTGATTTGAGGCTTAGAAATGTATGTTTTTAAGTTGTAAGATGAACAAACTCGAAAATGCCAAGAACACAGTCGAAATGCAAGAACAAACTCGATTTTGGTACTAGATTCGAGTGTATTTTCGAGTCTAACATTAGATTCGAAAGGGGGGGGGGGTTCGAATCTATCCCTAAACTCGAACATGGGTTCGAATCTACCCATGGGATTCGAATCTATTCATCAGATTCGAAGGTGGTTCAAATCTAACCCATTAAATTCGAGTTTAATGCCTAAAATTGAGAATTCTACTCTCTAAACTCGAGTATTTTGAATGAAACTCATAAATAACACATAAATGACAAAGGGTTATACAAAGGACAATGTATGAACATGAGATGGGCTCAAACGTAATTATGATTTGAATTTAGTCATGGACTCGAAATGGGAAAAATATTGCAAAACTTATAAAGTTTG
>JAANYP010002471.1:143871-155039 GCA_020465985.1 Centrapalus pauciflorus
AAGTAATCAAGGAACAAGGAGAAGCATATGTTTCCATACAAGTCAGTAACAGTCACCAATAAGTACCGAAACATATGCAAGTAAGTTATGCAATCTGTCACTCACAGCGGTCCTGAGCAATGCAAGTAATCAAGGAACATGCAGCAGCAGTTGTCCAGTTTCAGCAGTGTCTATCATACGTTCCTACCATATAATTAAGTAATCAAGAAACAAGCAGCAACAAATGTATCCATACAAGTCACTAATGATCACCAATAAGTACCGAAACATATGCAAGTAAGTAATTCAATCTGTCACTCACAGCGGTCTTGAGCAATGCAAGTAATGAAGGAACATGCATCAGCAGTTGTCCAGTTTCAGCAGTGTCTATCATACGTTCTTAACATACAATTAAGTAATCAAGGAACAAGGAGCAGCAGATGTTTCCATACAAGTCAGTAACAATCACCAATAAGTACCGAAACATATGCAAGTAAGTAATGCAATCTGTCACTCACAGCGATCCTGAGCAATGCAGTAATCAAGGAACATGCAACAGCAGTTGGCCAAGTTTTCAGCGTGTCTATCAGACGTTGCCTAACATATATTTAAGAATCAAGAAAAAGCAGCAAGCAGATGTTTCCATATAGTCAGTAAGAATCACCAATAAGTACCGAAACATATGCAAGTAAGTAATGCAATCTGTCACTCACAGCGGTCCTGAGAAATGCAAGTAATCATGGAACATGCAACAGCAGTTGTCCAGTTACAGCAGTGTCTATCATACTTCCTAACTTATAATTAAGTAATCAAGGAACAGGCAGCATCTGATGTTTCCATACAAGTCAATAACAATCACCAATAAGTACCGAAACATATGCAAGTAAGTAAGGCAATCTGTCACTCACAGCGGTCCTAAGCAATGCAAGAAATCAAGGAACATGCAAAACAGTTGTCCAGTTTCAGCAGTGTCTATCATACGTTCCTAGCATACAATTAAGTAATTAAGGAACAAGCAGCAGCAGATGGTTCCATACAAGTCAGTAACAATCACCAATAAGTACCGAAACATATGCAAGTAAAGTAATGCAATATATACTCACACACTCCAAAGCGGTCTAAGCAAATGCAATGTAATCAGGAACATGCCGCACAGTTGTCTAGTTTTGCTGGCAAAGTGTTTATCATACGTTCCTAACATACAATTAAGTAATCAAGGAACAAGGAGCGCATATGTATCCATATAAGTCCATATAAGCACTAGTAAGTACCAAGAACATATGCAAGTATAATGCAATCTGTCACTCAAAGCGGTCCTGGAGCATGCAAGTATCAAGGAAAATGCAGGCAGCAGTTGGCCAGTTTCTACTGCAGTGTCGATCAGACGTTCCTAACATACAATTAAATTCAAGGACAAGGAGCAGCATATGTTTCCATACAAGTCAGTAACAATCACCAATAAGTACCGAAACATATGCAAGTAAGTAATGCAATCTGTCACTCACAGCGGTCCATAGCAATGCAGTAATCAAGGAACATGCAGCAGCAGTTGTCCAGTTTCTGCAGTGTCTATCATACGTTCCTAACATACAATTAAGTAATCAAGGAACAAGGAGAAGCATATGTTTCCATACAAGTCAGTAACAGTCACCAATAAGTACCGAAACATATGCAAGTAAGTTATGCAATCTGTCACTCACAGCGGTCCTGAGCAATGCAAGTAATCAAGGAACATGCAGCAGCAGTTGTCCAGTTTCAGCAGTGTCTATCATACGTTCCTACCATATAATTAAGTAATCAAGAAACAAGCAGCAGCAAATGTATCCATACAAGTCACTAATGATCACCAATAAGTACCGAAACATATGCAAGTAAGTAATTCAATCTGTCACTCACAGCGGTCTTGAGCAATGCAAGTAATGAAGGAACATGCATCAGCAGTTGTCCAGTTTCAGCAGTGTCTATCATACGTTCTTAACATACAATTAAGTCATCAAGGAACAAGGAGCAGCAGATGTTTCCATACAACTCAGTAACAATCACCAATAAGTACCGAAACATATGCAAGTAAGTAATGTAATCTGTCACTCACAGCGGTCGTGAGCAATGCAAGTAATCAAGGAACATGCAGCAGCAGTTGCCAAGTTTCAGCAGTGTCTATCAGACGTTCCTAACATATATTTAAGTAATCAAGAAACAAGCAGCAGCAGATGTTTCCATATAAGTCAGTAGATATCACCAGTAAGTATCGCAACATATGCAAGTAAGTAATGCAATCTGTCACTCACAGCGGTCCTGAGCAATGCAAGTAATCAAGGAACATGCTGCAGCAGTTGTCCAGTTTCAGCAGTGTCTATCATACGTTCCTAACATACAATTAAGTAATCAAGGAAAAAGGAGCAGCACATGTTTCCATACAAGTCAGTAACAATCACCAATAAGTACCGAAACATATGCAAGTAAGTAATGCAATCTGTCACTCACAGCGGTCCAGAGCAATGCAGTAATCAAGGAACATGCATCAGCAGTTGTCCAGTTTCAGCAGTGTCTATCATACGTTCTTAACATACAATTAAGTAATCAAGGAACAAGGAGCAGCAGATGTTTCCATACAAGTCAGAAACAATCACCAATAAGTACCGAAACATATGCAAGTAAGTAATGCAATCTGTCACTCGCAGCGGTCCTAAGCAATGCAAGTAATCAAGGAACATGCAGCAGCAGTTGTCCAGTTTCAGCAGTGTCTATCATACGTTCCTAACATATAATTAAGTAATCAAGGAACAAGCAGCAGCAGATGTATCCATACAAGTCAGTAATGATCACCAATAAGTACCGAAACATATGCAAGTAAGTAATGCAATCTGTCACTCACAGCGGTCCTGAGCAATGCAAGTAATCAAGGAACATGCATCAGCAGTTGTCCAGTTTCAGCAGTGTCTATCATACGTTCTTAACATACAATTAAGTCATCAAGGAACAAGGAGCAGCAGATGTTTCCATACAAGTCAGTAACAATCACCAATAAGTACCGAAACATATGCAAGTAAGTAATGCAATCTGTCACTCACAGCGGTCGTGAGCAATGCAAGTAATCAAGGAACATGCAGCTGCAGTTGTCCAGTTTTAGCAGTGTCTATCATACGTTCCTAACATATATTTAAGTAATCAAGAAACAAGCAGCAGCAGATGTTTCCATATAAGTCAGTAGATATCACCAGTAAGTATCGCAACATATGCAAGTAAGTAATGCAATCTGTCACTCACAGCGGTCCTGAGCAATGCAAGTAATCAAGGAACATGCTGCAGCAGTTGTCCAGTTTCAGCAGTGCCTATCATACGTTCCTAACATACAATTAAGTAATCAAGGAAAAAGGAGCAGCACATGTTTCCATACAAGTCAGTAACAATCACCAATAAGTACCAAAACATATGCAAGTAAGTAATGCAATCTGACACTCACAGCGGTCCAGAGCAATGCAGTAATCAAGGAACATGCAGCAGCAGTTGTCCAGTTTCAGCAGTGTCTATCATACGTTCTTAACATACAATTAAGTAATCAAGGAACAAGGAGCAGCAGATGTTTCCATACAAGTCAGAAACAATCACCAATAAGTACCGAAACATATGCAAGTAAGTAATGCAATCTGTCACTCGCAGCGGTCCTGAGCAATGCAAGTAATCAAGGGACATCCAGCAATAGTTGTCCAGTTTCAGCAGTGTCTATCATACGTTCCTAACATATAATTAAGTAATCAAGTAACAAGCAGCAGCAGACGTTTCCATACAAGTAAGTAACAATCACCAATAAGTACCGAAACATATGCAAGTAAGTCATGCAATCTGTCACTCACAGTGGTCCTGAGCAATTGCAAGTAGTCAAGGAACATGTTGCAGCAGTTGTCCAGTTTCAGCAGTGTCTATTATACGTTCCTAACATACAATTAAGTAATCAATAAACAAGCAGCAGCAGATGTTTCCATACAAGTCAGTAATAATCACCAGTAAGTACCGAAACATATGCAAGTAAGTAATGCAATCTGTCACTCACAGCGGTCCTGAGCAATGCAAGTAGTCAAGGAACATGCTGCAGCAGTTGTCCAGTTTCAGCAGTGTCTATCATACGTTCCTAACATACAATCAAGTAATCAAAGAACAAGCAGCAGCAGATGTTTCCAAACAAGTAAGTAACAATCACCAAGAAGTACTGAATCGTATGCAAGTAATGCAATCTGTCACTCAGAGCGGTCCTGAGTAATGCAAGTAATCAAGGAACATGCAACAGCAGTTGTCCAGTTTCAGCAATGTCTATCATACTATAACATCCAAGTTACCACAAACAGTACACGTCATAATATTTCATTTCATTAAGTAATAAATATTACTAATTGTTTGATACCACAGGTCCATCTGCCTGAATACTTAATTACAACAATACTTTAAAGATCAAATGGTGGTCTAAACTAGCTTCTAAATCTTCAATCAGAGTGCGGAAGACTGAACAAGCTACCCGAGACCGCATCATCTTTTCAAAATAGGCGTCAGCAAAAAGTCCAAAAGTCTGCTATTCATCAAATGTCCAGATTCACTTAGCCTGGGACGGACTACCTGCTATGGTCTTGCCCTTATCAGCTTTTCCTGAAAAAGAGTTGTCATGACAGAGTAAGCTAACATTGCTTAGTGAGTAAACAGAGTTCCATTAGTTACCACACATATATAACATACTATTAGCTCCTGTCGGCAAGTCACTACGTCAGAGACGACAGCAAGGTTGGGAGACAACCCAGTTTGTATTCCCCTGTGTAAGGCTGAAGCCCTACGGGAAATGTATGGAAACAAGTCATATAGGAAAGGAATCTGCAGAATTCCCTCCTGTGAATGGAGATCTCACATTCGGTCCTGTCGGATAATGCAGTATGCAGCGGCAAATATATCAACAATCAAGTAAGCAGTAAGCATGATAAGTATTTACATAAAATGTAAAAGTGAACATGCAATCAAGGCAATTCAAGTGTCTAGCTTCAGTAATGTCAAAAGTACGTTTCTATGATACAATAAAGTATTAAAGAAACATGCAGCAACAATCGGAAGTTTCCATACAGTCGATGACATTCACCAATAAGTATCGAAACATATGCAAGTAATTAATGAAATCTGTCACTCACAGTAGTCCGTAGTCAGATAATGCTTAACGAATTAAGCTGTTCAGTTTACTCTGTCAAATCGGCGGTTTCCTGCAGTTCAGTTTCAAGTCTGGCATATTAATGTCAAGTCTGTGTCATAATCTAAATAACCCTAGCTATATATTCAGGTTATTGTCAATTATGGCTGTCGAGTTTGAGGTAGTTCCTATCGTCCCAAAGTGAGTCTATTCTTAACAGATTAATACGATACCTAATTACACATATATGTGGCCTTGAAATGAGGCCAATCATATTACTAGCTAGGTGAATCATGACATACGATTTCTAAGAGTTCATACAGGGCCTGTTAATTTAGTTGCATAAAACAGTTATGTAATCTTGAAACTTATGAGTTTTATCATAACCATAAGATACTTTCAATTACATTTACACATAACATAAGGTTGATCAATAACTTAATCTGATTTAGGGATTTATCTTAGGCTTGGAACAAAACCAGATTCGAACAGCATCAGATTTAGACAGATTCGAATTAAAGGCAACAGATTCGAATAGGGTACAGATTCGAATAGCACCCTTCGAGTCTAGGGAGTAGAATTGAAGCAGCATCATTCGAGTCTAGGAGATAGAATCGAAACAGCAATCATTCGAGTCTAGCTATCAGATTCGAAGACCACTATTTCGAGTCTAAATGATCAGATTCGAATTCAACACCCTCGAGTCTATACATGAATGTCTCGAATTTGTTCTTCTTGTTCATCGTTTTTTCCAGGTTTTAACAACTAAACATGAACATAAATGAGGGAAAAATAGTTACTAACCTTCGTCCAAGCTATATCCTTCGACTATAGATGATTTCCAAGCAAAAACAAGTCCTAAACGGGAGCAAATCAGCTTCAAATGAAGGGGATACGAGCAAACTCGAATTTGCTCAACAAAACCAAACTAAAAGTCAGAAATAGGGTCGATTTTACCTTAAATCCGGACGAAATAAAACATGCAATGGTAGATTCGTGTAGAGCTCGACGATCTCTAACCGATGGCGTATAAATCACGAGAATCCGACGGTTTGTTTAGGAGAAATTCTAGAGAGAAGGTGAGGGTGTAGGGAGAGAAGGAGAGAGAGTTCAAGCTTCCAAACTCAAGAAATGAGGAGGAGTGCTCTATTTATAGGAAAATAGGGAAAAATCAGATTTTCTACTGAATTTCCGGAATCGACCAACTTTTATTCCCATCAATCTGATTTGCATTTCAGATGCAAATAATAGCAAAGGAGTTCTAGATTTGCTATAATTGTCTTTTAGTCATATTTTTATTCATTTTAGTCCGTTTCGTCATTTTCAGTCTTTAATTTGTCATTTAGCTGAATTTTAATTATCAACTTTATTTCAGCTAATTTTGGGGCAACTTTTCATAATTAATTATAACTTAATATAATTAACTATTTAGGATTCATGTTTTCGGTTAATTACTAATATTTGGATAAAATTGCTTTATTATCCAAAGTCTGATGCTGTAATTTATATTTAATAAATTACGAGCTGTTACAATCTTCCCCCGTTAAATTGATTCCGTCCTCGGAATCGACTAAAACAGGAATAACTTCGGATACTTTTGCCTAATCTCGTCTTCTCGTTCCCAAGTATGCGCAGATCCCTTATGGTATTTCCATTGAACTAACACCATTGGAATTTCGTTGCTGCGCAATTTCGAAACCTTATGGTCGATTATACGCTCGGGCTCTTCTTCGTATCGCAGCTGTTCAACTTGCACGTCTTTCCAAGGAATCACAGCTTCAGCGTCAACTAAACACTTTCGAAGATTACTCACATGAAATACATCATGAATCCCAGACATTTCAGCAGGCAACTTCAATCTGTAGGCTTGCAGTCCCACACGCTCGAGAATTTCGAAAGGACCAACAAATCGAGGACTCAACTTCCCCCGTTTGCCGAACCTTACTATCCCTTTTCTTGGCGAAACTTTCAACAACACTTTATCACCAACCTCAAATACAATTGGTTTACGTCTTCGATCAAGATACTTCTTTTGTCTGTCTTGAGAGGTCTGAATCCGCTGTCGAATCAACTGTAGTTGGTCGTGTGCTTCCTGCAAAATCGCTGGTCCAGAGATCGGGCGTTCACGTGTTTCCCTCCAACAGGTTGGAGTTCGGCATCGACGTCCGTACAAAAGCTGATAGGGAGGCATACCAATAGTCGAGTGATAACTATTGTTATAAGCAAACTCCACAAACGGCAGGTTAGTATCCCAACTTCCACCGAGATCAATCACACAAGCACGTAACATATCTTCTAAGGTCAAAATCGTTCTCTCACTTTGCCCGTCAGTTTCAGGATGATAAGCGGTGCTCATCTTAAGTTCAGTACCTAGTCCATTCTGAAAAGCCTTCCAAAAACGAGAAGTAAATCTGCTGTCACGGTCCGATACTATAGACAATGGAACACCATGTCTAGTCACGATTTTTTTCATGTACAATTCAGCTAACTTTTCGAGGCGTTCATCTTCACGTATGGGTAGGAAATGGGCTGACTTAGTAAGTCGATCCACTATTACCCATATAGAGTCATGATTCCGCTTAGTCTTGGGCAGCTTCGTCACAAAGTCCATAGTTATGTGGTCCCACTTCCATTCCGGGATTGGCAATGGCTGTAGTTCCCCATACGGCTTTTGATGTTCAGATTTGACTTGTAAACAAGTCATGCAATTTTCCACATATCGTCCCACGTCCTTCTTCATTCCAGGCCACCAATATTCCGTCCTCAAGTCTTGATACATTTTAGTAGAACCAGGGTGTATCGAAAATTTCGACATACGAGCTTCCGACAGGATTTGATCACGAATACCTCCTAGTCTGGGAACCCATATTCTATCCATGAACCGTCTAAGACCACGATTATCAAGGGTCAGCTGGGTCACATATGTAACCATACGCTCAGATTTCAAGTTCTCATCCCGAATGGCTTCGGTTTGAGCGGCAATAATCGACTCAGGCCAGGCAGACTCCAAAACAACAGAAGTCAAAGCATAACATCGGGTATAATGGTCTTGTCCGGTTTTGCGGCTTAGGGCATCTGCTACTATGTTTGCTTTACCTGGATGGTAAAGGATCTCACAGTCATATTCTTTAATCAATTCCATAGATCGCCTTTGTCGCATATTCAGCTCTTTTTGGTCAAATATATACTTCAGACTCTTGTGATCCGTATATAATTTACACCTGGTCCCGTACAGATAATGCCGCCAAATCTTCAATGCAAAGGTTACAGCTGCAAGCTCCAAGTCATGCGTCGGGTAATTCTTTTCATGCGTCTTTAGCTGCCTTGATGCGTAGGCAATTACCTTATCCCTTTGCATCAACACATAGCCTAATCCCATCTTAGAAGCATCACTATAAACTATAAAATCATCATTACCCTCGGGTAAAGCCAAAATCGGTGCTTCAATTAGCTTACGCTTCAGAGTCTCAAAGGCTCGATCTTGGGATTCATTCCATTCAAACTTAACCTCCTTCTTCGTCAGACTGGTTAAAGGCACCGCAATCTTGGAGAAATCACGGATAAATCTTTGGTAATAGCCCGCTAAACCTAAGAAACTTCGAACTTCAGATACGTTTTTCGGCGCTTCCCACTTCTGAACCGCATCTACCTTCGATGGATCCACGGCTATTCCCTCACCCGAGACAATATGTCCTAAAAATTGCACCTGGCGTAACCAGAATTCACATTTGGAGAATTTTGCATAGAGTCGCTCCTTTCGTAACAAGTCTAGCAATTCTCGCAAATGCATCGCATGGTCAGATTCAGACTTAGAGTAAATCAAGATGTCATCAATGAAGACTATCACTGATTTATCCAGCATTGGTCTACATACCCTATTCATGAGGTCCATAAATGCGGCCGGGGCATTTGTGAGACCGAACGACATTACTAGGAATTCAAAATGGCCATATCGAGTACGAAATGCAGTCTTCGGTACGTCAGACTCAAATACTTTGAGTTGACGATATCCAGATCGGAGATCAATCTTTGAGAAGTAGCTAGCCCCTTGCAGTTGATCAAACAAGTCGTCAATTCTTGGCAGAGGGTATCGGTTCTTGATAGTTACTTTATTTAGCTCCCGATAATCTATACACATGCGAAAGGTACTATCCTTCTTCTTAACAAAAAGAACCGGAGCACCCCAAGGAGAAGTACTCGGACGAATAAACCCTTTTTCCAATAATTCCTGCAACTGACTCATCATTTCCTTCATTTCATTCGGAGCAAGACGGTAAGGAGCTTTTGCGATAGGAGCAGCACCCGGTACAAGGTCAATGTGGAATTCGATTTGGCGATCTGGTGGCAATCCAGAGATGTCATCCGGGAATACATCAGGGAAATCTCGAACTACAGGTACATCAGACACGGTATTTTTAACTTCTTTAGCATCTACGGCATGTGCTAAATAGGCGGCACAACCTTTGCTTAGGCACTTTCGGGCTTTCATTACAGAAATGAGACCTAAATCTCGAGTCTTTCTATCGCCATAAACATAACGTTCACTTCCTTCGGGGGTTCTAATTCTAATTATCCTTTTAGCACAAAGGATTTCAGCATTGTTCGTCATGAGCCAGTCCATTCCTATAATAACATCGAATTCTCTAATCCACATCGGTATCAGGTCAACGTCCAAGGAGAGATCATCAATCACTAGCTTACAGGAACGAAAGACTTATTCACAGTCACAAAATTCGAGCTAGCAGTTTCTATGTCTAAGGGTGCAGGTAACATTACAGGGGCAAAATCAAACTGTTTAGCAAACTCGACAGACACATATGACAGATTAGAACCAGAGTCAAATAAGATTAAGGCAGGCATAGAGTTAACAAGAAATGTACCCATGACGACATCAGCAGTCTCTTTTGCCTCTTCGGCTGTCATCTGGAAAGATCTTGGTTGATTCCTCGGGGCAGAAGAACCTTTGACTGATTGCTGAGGTGAAGATGCAGGCGGAGGAACAAATCGGGGCCGGGTACAGTCTTTAGCATGGTGACCCAACGTAATACAGTTTCGGCAAGCCTCACTGCGCTTGGGACATTCCGATCGGTCGTGACCATTCTACCTGCAGCAATAGCACTTAGCGAATGCAGGATCGCACTTTCCTTCATGAATCTGCTTGCAGCGAGGACAAGCAAACCTTGGCGTAGCGGTCACAGCATAAGATTTAGCCTTCTTAAAAGACTGCTTATCTCCTTGCCTTAAACTTTCACTCTTCTTTTCCGTTTTCTCAGATTTTTCTTTCTTGCTAGACTTGGCAATAAAAAGACTCGCTCGCTCCAGATAGATTTCAAGTTCCCCTACCTTAGCAACTTCAACTACTTCTATATCACTTCTCGGTCTGCCAGAATTCACAAACTTCCGAATTTCTCTATACAAAAAGATCCCTTCGCCGTTCATCAGAGGGCTCATGCCTAAGTTTCCTTTTTCGATCCTTCTTGGGCTTTGCTAACATCTCTTCCCTATACTTCAATTCTAACTCCCGTAACTTAAGTTCTCGCAACCTAAGTTCTTCTTCACGGCGTCTAAATTCAACTTCACGCTGGTTCTCCTCATCAGTCTGCATCACTGCTTTACCCTTAGTCAGCAAGTCCTTAATTTCCTTAAATCGGTCTTCAACCGCCATATCAGTCTGCAGTCGGTTCCTATCCATCATAAGCTGCATTTGCCTACGATTTTCCTCATTCAACCTATGAACGAGATCAATCAATTGAGCCTGCTGGGGAGGCACAGGCGTAGCAGTACTGCTTGAGTCATTAGCAGTATTTTCAGGGTCAGTGCCTAAGTCTTCTACATGAACAGATTCTTTGTGTTGATCAGCTGCAGTATCAGCAGCTTTACCAACAGTCGAGGTACCAGCAACATTTGGATTCTTATCAGCCATTGGCTGAAAATATAAAGGAAATAACTATTATTTTCCTGATTCAAATAGGCACGATTCGAGTCATAATTCCTACGTCAGATAATCACATCTAAGTTCATAGATATG
>JAANYP010002471.1:165570-350289 GCA_020465985.1 Centrapalus pauciflorus
CTCCTTTGCTATTATTTGCATCTGCAATGCAAATCAGATTGATGGGAATAAAAGTTGGTCGATTCCGGAAATTCAGTAGAAAATCTGATTTTTCCCTATTTTCCTATAAATAAGAGCTCCCCTCCTCATTTCTTAATTTTGGAAGTTTGAACTCTCTCCTTCTCTCTCTAAGACCTCACCTTCTCTCTAGATTTTCTCCTAAACGAACCGTCGGATTCTCGTGATTTATACGCCATCGGTTAGAGATCGTCGAGCTCTACACGAATCTACCATTGCATGTTTGATTTCGTCCGGATTTAAGGTAAAATCGACCCTTTTACTGACTTTTAGTTCGGTTTTGAAGAGCAAATTCGAGTTTGCTCATATTCCCTTCATTCGAAGCTGATTTACGAACCCTTAGAATGTGTATGTCCTGTTTCATCTTGCTAAGTAATACGTTTGGCTTTGTTTCAAGGCCATATATATCTGTAATTAGGGATCGTATTAATCTGATAAGAAAAGACTCACCTTGGGACGATAGGAACTACCTCAGACTCGACAGCCAGAATTGACAATAACCTGAATATATAACTAGGGTTATATAGATTATATCACAGACTTGACATTAATATGCCAGACTTGAAACTGAAATGCAGGAACCCGCCGATTTGACAGAGTAAACTGAACAGCTTAATTCATTAAGCATTATCTGACTACGGACTACTGTGAGTGACAGATTTCATTAATTACTTGCATATGTTTCGATACTTATTGGTGAATGTCATCGACTGTATGGAAACTTCCGTTTGTTGCTGCATGTTTCTTTAATACTTTATTGTATCATAGAAACGTACTTTTGACATTTCTGAAGCTAGACACTTGAATTACCTTGATTGCATGTTCACTTTTACATTTTATGTAAATACTTATCATGCTTACTGCTTACTTGACTGTTGATATATTTGCCGCTGCATACTGCATTATCCGACAGGACCGAATGTGAGATCTCCATTCACGGGAGGGAATTCTGCAGATTCCTTTCCTATATGACTTGTTTCCATACATTTCCCGTAGGGCTTCGGCCTTACACAGGGGAATACAAACTGGGTTGTCTCCCAACCTTTTTGCCGTCTCTGACGTAGTGACTTGCCGACAGGAGCTGATAGTATGTTATATATGTGTGGTAACTAATGGAACTCTGTTTACTCACTAAGCAATGTTAGCTTACTCTGTCATGACAACTCTTTTACAGGAAAAGCTGATAAAGGCAAGACCATAGCAGGTAGTTCGTCCCAGGCTAAGTGAATCTGGACTTTGATGAATAGCAGACTTTTGGACTTTTGATTGACGCCTATTTTGAAAAGATGATGGGGCCTCGGGTAGTTTGTTTAGTCTTCCGCACTCTGATTGAAGATTTAGAAGCTAGTTTAGACCACCATTTGATCTTTAACTTATTGTTGTTATTAAGTATTCAGGCTGATGGACCTGTGGTATCAAGCAATTAGTAATATTTATTACTTAATGAAATGAAATTTTATGACGTGTATTGTTTGTGGTAACTTGGATGTTACAAAAGTTGGTATCAGAGCAGCGGTTTAATCATCGGATTGGCCACCCGATACTTAAACTACTGGTATGGTATGGACTATGTGACTCTGAATTCCCGAACAAGTCACCGAGGCCTAGGGTAACTTAATTAGTAAAGGACTACCCACACAACTTGACCTAAGATAGGCAAATGATTACTGATAGGATGGGGGAGGGATTGACTGCTTGATACTGACTTGACTTTGTGCCAGCCTGACTGACTGCCTTCATATCTATGAAATTAGATGTGATTATCTGACGTAGGTATTATGACTCGAATTGTGCTTAAATTGAATCAGGAAATAATAGTTATTTCCTGTATATTTCAGCCAATGGCTGATAAGAATCCAAATGTTGCTGGTACCTCGACTGTTGGTAAAGCTGCTGATGCTGCAGCTGATCAACACAAAGAATCTGTTCATGTAGAGGATCTAGGCACTGACCCTGAAAATACTGCTAATGACTCAAGCAGTACTGCCACGCTTGTGCCTCCCCAGCAGGCTCAATTATTTGATCTCATTCACAAGCTGAATGAGGATAATCGTAGGCAAATACAACTTATGATGGATAGGAATCGACTGCAGACTGATATGTCGGTTGAGGACCGATTTAAGGAAATTAAGGACTTGCTGACTAAGGGTAAAGCGGTTGTGCAAACTGACGAAGAAATCCAGCGTGAAATTGACTTGAAGCGCCGTGAAGAAGAACTTAGGTTGCGAGAACTTAAGTTACGGGAGTTAGAATTGAAGTATAGGGAAGAGATGTTAGCAAAGCCCAAGAAGGATCGAAAAAGGAAACTTAGGCATGAGCCCTCTGAGGGACGACGAAAGGATCTTTTTGTGGATGGACTGGATAGAGAAATTCGGAAGTTTGTGAATTCTGGCAGACCGAGAAGTGATATAGAAGTAGTTGAAGTTGCTAAGGTAGGGGAACTTGAAATCTATCCGGAGCGAGCGAGTCTTTTTATTGCCAAGTCTAGCAAGAAAGAAAAATCTGAGAAAACTGAAAAGGAGAGTGAAAGTTTAAGGCAGGGAGATAAGCAGTCTTTTAAAAAGGCTAAATCTTATGCTGTGACCGCTACGCCAAGGTCTGCTTGTCCTCGCTGCAAGCAGATTCATGAAGGAAAATGTGATCCTGAGTTCGTGAGGTGCTACTGTTGTAGGCAGAAAGGTCATGACAGGTCGGAATGTCCCAAGCGCAATGAGGCTTGCCGTAACTGCATCACGTTGGGGCACCATGCTAAAGACTGTACCCGGCCCCGATTTGTTCCTCCGCCTGCATTTTCACCCCGGCAATCATTCAAGGGTTCTTCTGCTCCGAGGAATCAACCAAGATCTTTCCAGATGACAGCCGATGAGGCAAAAGAGACTGCTGATGTCGTCATGGGTACATTTCTTGTTAACTCTATGCCTGCTCTAATCTGTCATATGTGTCTGAAAAGTTTGCTAAACTGTTTGATTTTGCCCCAATAATGCTACCTGTACCGTTAGATATAGAAACTGCGAGCTCGAGTTTTGTGACTATAAGTAGAATCTTTCGTTCCTGTAAGCTAGTGATTGATGACCTCTCCTCAGACTTTGACCTGATACCGATGTGGATTAGAGAATTCGATATTATTATAGGAATGGACAGGCTCATGACGAACAATGCTGAAATCCTTTGTGCCAAAAGGATAATTAGAATTAGAACCCCCGAAGGAAGTGAACGTTATGTTTATGACGATAGAAAGACTCGAGATTTAGGTCTCATTTCTGTAATGAAAGCCCGAAAGTGCCTAATAAAAGATTGATCTTCGATCTGGATATCATCAACTTAAGATATTTGAGTCTGACGTACCGAAGACTGCATTTCGTGCTCGTTACGGCCATTTTGAGTTTCTAGCAATACCGTTTGGTCTCACCAATGCCCCGGCCGCATTTATGGACCTTATGAATAGAGTGTGTAGGCCAATGCTGGACAAATCAGTGATAGTCTTTATTGATGACATTTTGATTTACTCTAAGTCTGAATCTGACCATGCGATGCATTTACGAGAATTGCTAGAATTGCTACGAAAAGAGCGACTCTACGCAAAATTCTCCAAATGTGAATTCTGGTTGCGCCAGGTGCAGTTTTTAGGACATATTGTCTAAGGTGAGGGAATAGCCGTAGATCCATCAAAGGTTGATGCAGTTTAGAAGTGGGAAGCGCCGAAAAAGCGTATTTGAAGATTCGAAGTTTCTTGGGTTTAGCGGGCTATTACCAAAGATTTATCCGTAATTTCTCCAAGATTGCGGTGCCTTTAACCAGTCTGACGAAGAAGGAGGTTAAGTTTGAATGGAATGAATCTCAAGACCGAGCCCTTGAGACCCTGAAGCGTAAGCTAACTGAAGCACCGATCTTGGCTTTACCCGAGGGAAATGATGATTTTATAGTTTATAGTGATGCTTCTAAGATGGGATTAGGCTGTGTGTTGATGCAAAGGGATAAAGTAATTGCCTACGCATCAAGGCAGCTAAAGACGCATGAAAAGAATTACCCGACGCATGACTTGGAGCTTGCAGCCGTGACCTTTGCATTGAAGATTTGGCGGCATTATCTGTGCGGGACCAGGTGTAAATTATATACGGATCACAAGAGTCTGAAGTATATATTTGACCAAAAAGAGCTGAATATGCGACAAAGGCGATCCATGGAATTGATTAAAGACTATGACTGTGAGATCCTTTACCATCCAGGTAAAGCAAACATTGTAGCAGATGCCCTAAGCCGCAAAACCGGACAAGACCATTATACCCGATGTTATGCTTTGACTTCTGTTGTTTTGGAGTCTGCCTTGCCTGAGTCGATTATTGCCGCTCAAACCGAAGCCATTCGGGATGAGAACTTGAAATCTGAACGTATGGTTACTTAGGTGACCCTTGATGATCGTGGTCTTAGACGGTTCATGAATAGAATATGGGTTCCCAGATTAGGAAGTATTCGTGATCAGATTCTGTCGGAAGCTCATATGTCAAAATTTTCGATACATCCTGGATCTACTAAAATGTATCAAGATTTGAAGACGGAATATTGGTGGCGTGGAATGAAGAAGGACGTAGGACAATATGTAGAAAACTGCATGACTTGTTTACAAGTCAAATCTGAACATCAGAAGCCGTATGGGGAACTACAACCATTGCCAATCCCGGAATGGAAGTGGGACCACATAACCATGGACTTTGTGACGAAGCTGCCCAGGACTAAGCGGAATCATGACTCTATATGGGTAATAGTGGATCGACTCACTAAGTCAGCCCATTTCCTACCCATACGTGAAGATGAACGCCTCGAAAAGTTAGCTGAATTGTACATGAAAGAAATCGTGACTAGACATGGTGTTCCATTGTCTATTGTATCAGACCGTGACAGCAGATTTACTTCTCGTTTTTGGAAGGCTTTTCAGAATGGACTAGGTACCGAACTTAAGATGAGCACTGCCTATCATCCTGAAACTGACGGGCAAAGTGAGAGGACGATTTTGACCTTAGAAGATATGTTACGTGCCTGTGTGATTGATCTCGGTGGAAATTGGGATACTCACCTGCCATTTGTGGAGTTTCCTTATAACAATAGTTATCACTCGACTATTGGTATGCCTCCCTATCAGCTTTTGTACGGACGTCGATGCCGAACTCCAATCTGTTGGAGGGAAACAGGTGAACGCCCGATCTCTGGACCAGCATTTTTGCAAGAAGCTCACGATCAGCTACAGTTGATCCGACAACGAATTCAGACCTCACAGGATAGACAAAAGAAGTATCACGATAGAAGACGTAAGCCAATTGCGTTTGAAGTTGGAGATAAAGTGTTGCTGAAGGTTTCGCCAAGAAAAGGGATAGTAAGGTTCGGCAAACGGGGGAAGTTAAGTCCTCGATTTGTTGGTCCTTTTGAAATTCTCGAGCGTGTAGGATTGCAAGCCTACAGATTAAAGTTGTCTGCCAAAATGACTGGGATTCATGATGTATTTCATGTGAGTAATCTTCGAAAGTGTTTAGTTGACGCTGAAGCTGTGATTCCTTGGAAAGACGTGCAAATTGATGAGCAGTTGCGATACGAAGAAGAGCCCGAGCGTATAATCGACCATAAGGTTTCGAAATTGCGCAACAAGGAAATCCCAATGGTGTTAGTTCAATGGAAATACCATAAGGGATCTGCGCAAACTTGGGAACGAGAAGACGAGATTAGGCAGAAGTATCCGAAGTTATTCCTGTCTTAGTCGATTCCGAGGACGGAATCAATTTAACGGGGGAAGATTGTAACAACCCGTAATTTATTAAATATAAATTACAGCAGCAGACTTTGGATAATAAAGCAATTTTAATCCAAATATTAGTAATTAACCGAAAATATGAATCTGTAATAGTTAATTATATTAAGTTATAATTAATTATGAAAAGTTGCCCAAAATTAGCTGAAATAAAGTTAATAATTAAAATTCAGCTAAATGACAAATTAAAGACTGAAAATGACGAAACGGACTAAAATGAATAAAAATATGACCAAAAGACAATTATAGCAAATCTAGAACTCCTTTGCTATTATTTGCATCTGAAATGCAAATCAGATTGATGGGAATAAAAGTTGGTCGATTCCGGAAATTCAGTAGAAAATCTGATTTTTCCCTATTTTCCTATAAATAAGAGCTCCCCTCCTCATTTCTTAAGTTTGGAAGTTTGAACTCTCTCCTTCTCTCTCTAAGACCTCACCTTCTCTCTAGATTTTCTCCTAAACGAACCGTCGGATTCTCGTGATTTATACGCCATCGGTTAGAGATCGTCGAGCTCTACACGAATCTACCATTGCATGTTTGATTTCGTCCGGATTTAAGGTAAAATCGACCCTTTTACTGACTTTTAGTTCGGTTTTGAAGAGCAAATTCGAGTTTGCTCATATTCCCTTCATTCGAAGCTGATTTACTCTCGTTTAGGACTTGTTTTTGCTTGGAAATCATCTATAGTCGAAGGATACATCTTGGACGAAGGTTAGTAACCATTTCTCTATCATTTATGTTCTTATTTAGTTGATAAAACCTGGAAAATCGTTGAACAAGTAGAACAAACTCGAGACATTCATGCCTAAACTTGAATATGTGTCTCGAATCTAAGTAGCTTCGAGTCTAGTAAGTTGCCTTCGAATCTGGTATGGGTTCGAGTCTAGGAAGGCTTCAAAACTATGTGTAGGTTCGAATCTATGTATGTATTTCGAGTCTAAGTCCCTATTTCGAATCTATATGCTTCGATTCTAAGAGTATGCTTCGAGTCTATGGGTATGGTTTCAAGGTGATGTGAATTTCGAGTCTAATCATCTAGATTCGAATGGTATTGCTTCGAATCTGTCCCTCATAATTCGAATCTGATTATGTTCCTAGCCAAAGATTAATTCCTAAATCAGATTAAGTTATTAAACAACCTATTGTAATTAAAAGTATAATATGATTATGATAAAACTCACAAGTTCAAGTTGCATATCTATTTTATGCACAAATGAATTAACAGACTCTGTACGAACCCTTAGAATGTGTATGTCCTGTTTCATCTTGCTTAGTAATACGTTTGGCTTTGTTTCAAGGCCATATATATCTGTAATTAGGGATCGTATTAATCTGATAAGAAAAGACTCACCTTGGGACGATAGGAACTACCTTAGACTCGACAACCAGAATTGACAATAACCTGAATATATAACTAGGGTTATATAGATTATGTCACAGACTTGATATTAATATGCCAGACTTGAAACTGAACTGCAGGAACCCGCCGATTTGACAGAGTAAACTGAACAGCTTAATTCGTTAAGCATTATCTGACTACGGACTACTGTGAGTGACAGATTTCATTAATTATTTGCATATGTTTCGATACTTATTGGTGAATGTCATCGACTGTATGGAAACTTCCGATTGTTGCTGCATGTTTCTTTAATACTTTATTGTATCATAGAAACGTACTTTTGACATTACTGAAGCTAGACACTTGAATTGCCTTGATTGCATGTTCACTTTTACATTTTATGTAAATACTTATCATGCTTACTGCTTACTTGACTGTTGATATATTTGCCGCTGCATACTGCATTATCCGATAGGACCGAATGTGAGATCTCCATTCACAGGAGGGAATTCTGCAGATTCCTTTCCTATATGACTTGTTTCCATACACTTCCCGTAGGGCTTCGGCCTTACACAGGGGAATACAAACTGGGTTGTCTCCCAACCTTTTTGCCGTCTCTGACGTAGTGACTTGCCGGCAGGAGCTGATAGTATGTTATATATGTGTGGTAACTAATGGAACTCTGTTAACTCACTAAGCAATGTTAGCTTACTCTGTCATGACAACTCTTTTACAGGAAAAGCTGATAAAGGCAAGACCATAGCAGGTAGTTCGTCCCAGGCTAAGTGAATCTGGACTTTGATGAATAGCAGACTTTTGGACTTTTGATTGACGCCTATTTTGAAAAGATGATGCGGCCTCGGGTAGCTTGTTCAGTCTTCCGCACTCGGATTGAAGATTTAGAAGCTAGTTTAGACCACCATTTGATCTTTAACTTATTGTTGTTATTAAGTATTCAGGCTGATGGACCTGTGGTATCAAGCAATTAGTAATATTTATTACTTAATGAAATGAAATTTTATGACGTGTATTGTTTGTGGTAACTTGGATGTTACACAAAATATCCTGATAGAGTATATCGCTTGGATAAGGCTCTATACGGATTACATCAGGCACCTAGGGCGTGGTATGAGACTCTATCCAACCATCTGTTAGAGAACGGTTTTGAAAGGGGTAGGATAGATAGTACCTTTTTTGTTAAGAGGAAGGGCGATCACTTTATCTTGGTACAAGTGTACGTTGATGATATCATCTTTGGATCATCAGACGAACAGATGTGCAAAGATTTCGAGAAGGTGATGAAGTCTAAGTTCGAGATGAGTGCTATGGGGGAGTTGAATTTCTTTTTGGGGTTACAAGTTGACCAAAAGAAGGAAGGGATGTTTATCCATCAGACTAAGTATGTCTATGACATATTAGAGCGTTTTGGGATGGAAGGAACAAAGTTGACTGCCCACTTCAACACGCCGATTCAAGTGAATCACAATCTCGGGCCGGGTACTGAAAGTGATACCGATGTTAATCCGACTTTATATCGGGCCATGATTGGGTCACTTATGTATTTAACTGCTTCAAGACCTGATATTATGTTTGCTGTGTGTATTTGTGCTAGGTTTCAAGCGAATCCGAAGGAGATGCATATGAAAGCTGTGAAGCGGATTCTACAATACCTCAAGTCGAAACCGAAGCTGGGACTTTGGTATCACGCGGAGGGAGATCTAGAATTGGAGGCGTTCACAGATTCTGACTACGGAGGATGCAGCTTGACGCGCAAATCAACGACTGGAGGTTGTCAGTTCCTAGGAGGGAGATTGGTGTCCTGGCAATGCAAGAAACAAACATCGGTAGCCGTGTCAACATGCGAGGCCGAGTATGTTGCTGCTGGTAGTTGCTGCTAACAGGTTCTGTGGATACAACAACAATTGCGGGATTACGGTTTGGCTTACACTCAAACTCCTATTAGGATAGATAACCAGTCTACTATTGCTATAACTAATAATCCAGTTAAACACAACAAAACAAAGCACATAGACATAAGGCATCATTTTATTCGTGATTGTGCTGAAAAGAACTTAATCAAACTGGTAAAAGTGCCAACAGAAGATAATAATGCAGATTTATTTACCAAAGCGTTTGATAAGTCACGGTTTGAGTATTTAATTCAACTGAATGGAATGCGCAACCCAGAGTAAATTGACCTTAGTAGTAGTAGTTTATTTTCTTTTAGAGTCGTAGTATTTCTTTCTTTACAGTAGTCTGCTAATTTAGGTAAGTTTCTATTTTTAGTAAGTTTCTATTTTTAGTAAGTTAGTAGGTTAGCTTATTTTACTGCTTTTTCTTATGAAAAACAAAAGAAAAAAGAGAGAAAATTACAAAAATACAAAAAAAATGAGAATATCAGAAAAAAATAGTTAAGTCTTAGTTACATAGGTTCAAAGTGACGAAAATTAGCACAGTCGTTACAAACTCTAAGTGTTTAAGCTTTCACACATAATGCAACTAAATTTTAAGTGTTATACTTTATTTAGTTTGATGTGTTGGTAGGCATAATACATATAGGGAATCTCAAGGCTAATAAAATATTCTAGAAAAAGTCAAGCGTGTCACTAACTTAGATGTACGACCAATCGGTCTTAATTTTTATGTACAAGACATACAAACTTTGAGTCTAAATGAGGTATGCAAACTTTCTGGTGATGTATGGCAACATCAAATACATCTGAAAATGGAAAGAATAGAAATATCATATAAAACTGAGAGTCGAAAATATGCAACTCTGTTGTACGTAAGTACAGACCTGTTGTCTCTGTTTAGATTCAGGTTAGCAGACATGTCGCTTTGTTGTACGTCAGTACAGACCTGTCACCGCTGTCTTGCTAACTTTAAAAATTAACTTTAAGTCAAACTAAGACACTTTGTTGTATGAAAATACAGACCTGTGTCCGATGTTTGTCTTTTAAAGAAAGTTTGCAAATACCAACAAGTTAGAATCTTTGTCTGTGTGCCTTGATCAAAAAAGTATGTCTATGTCTGAGTCACGTTCGATAATTTCCTGATAAATAAAAATGCCAAGGGATATTCCGAAATGTAGAATGTTTAAAGGGGTAAAATACCGACAATCGGCTAAATAAGTGTGTCACGACAAATAATCAAAGGAATCAAAAATTCCTAAGTGTGAAAGTTTAAGTACTGAAAGTAAGTATCTGACATCGCTATCTGATTCAACCTTTCTTAGACAATACTCATCAAAAAACACTTCGTTTAATTTTTAGCTTAGGTTTTAAATTTGTTAAGTATAGCTTAAGTCTAGAATAAATTTTTTGGTCAAAATTTTATTTTATTTTATTTTATTTTATTTTATTTTTACCTTAGTTTAGTTTATTTTATTTTATTTTATTTTTTATTTTAGTTTAATTTTTACTTAGGTAAAAGGTCAAAAATTACTGAGGGTGCATTCAAAGTTGGATAAAATAAACATTACGTGAAATATCTGGTGCTTAGGGTAAAAGAGTTGGCATAGTTTATCTGGTTACACGATACCGTAGAAAAAAGGTTGGAAAAGTTGAAGTTATTTCAAAATTTTCTAAAATTTTTCTAAGTGTTTGATGGTTTCGAATCTAGGACAGACTCGAAGAGGTAAGACTTCGAATCTGTCAGTAGATTCGAATAAGGACTTAGACTCGAAGGTTGGTAGTATATATAGGTCAACAGTTAAGTCATTTATTTCTTACTGTTGTCGAATCTACTTCCTCGAATCTAACAACGACGATTTCGAATCTATCTTCGAGTCTATCGCTTTTCTCCTAAGCGACATTTCATCGAGTTTAAAGCTTGTGTGTTCGATTCTACTACTGTACCTAGGTATAATCAACGTGATTGTACAAGATTCATGTAGTTTTATACACAATTTTAGGCAAAATCATCGAATTTTGAAGGTTTAAGGGTCAAAATAGGGTTTTTACAAAATTACCAAATTTGGGCCGATAAACTATCAAATTAAAGGCATATTTCTGTGATTAGTAACTAGTAGGACTAATGAATGTAATTTTCTAAGTCCATAAAGGTTAAAATCAAGAGATTTGGTCCTTGAATGAATACGGCCGTTCGAATCTGTTCATGGGTTTCGAATCTGTTCATGGGTTTCTCGAATCTGTCATTAGATTCGAGATGACCATGACCTTCGAATCTGACCATTACACTCGAATAGGGACACTTCGAATCTGTCCATTACACTCGAATAGGGACACTTCGAATCTGTTACTTTCAAATCTATTGTTTATTTGCACTATTTAATTTAAATGTTACTAAACTTGTAGAAATTTAATTGTGTTGGATTTTGTACTTAAACAAGTTCAAAATAAAACAGATTTAAATTTAAACAAGTTTATTGATTTTTAATGAATCTAATGGTTTTGTTTATTGTGCAGAAATGGCTATTCGAGCGTTCGTTCCTAAGCACAATATGGTGCTTCATCCATATCTGAATCTCCCTGAGGCGCAGGGATTCCGTCAAGTGCTTGATTTTCTCGTGGAATCAAGGATCGGATATGCACTGTCGCATAATGTGCAGATTGTGTTACCCTACATCCGTCACTTTTACGATCATTTGCAGGTAGACTGCTCGGTCACTCCGACAGTTCTACGCACTCGTATTGCAGGACAGCCATTGGTATTCTCGGCTGATATGCTTCGTCAAGTGCTGCAGTTGGGCACTCAGGAAGAAGAAGCTGGTCCAATAGAATTTCCTTTGCATATAAGGCAAGCGGCCTTTCAAAGAATGGGGTACAACCTAGATGTGACATAAGTGTCATACATGAAGAGTGGGTTGATCGGGCAGTGGAGGTTTCTGGCGCATGTGTTTATGGTGTGCTTTGCTGCGAAGAAAGCAGGGTTCGACTATATTGTGGCGAAAATTCAGTCGGGGATCGTCGCTATGGTGTATAATCGCCCATATAGTTTTTCGGAGATGTTCTTTTCGGAGTTTGTTCATCAGATATCTGCTCCCGAGAATCAACAGTTTTTGCTTTATCCAAGGTTCATTATGATGTTGATAAGGCATTTCTTGCCAAATCTGCCGCTGTCAAATGACTTTCTGAGCGTTGCTATTATGGACAAGAGGATTTTCGCTGACTGTTCCTCACACAGAGGAAGGTTAGCTGTTCCTGTTGAGCGTCCATTGTTTGGAGCAATTTTGGATAGGGAATTTCAAGCCCCGGAAGATGCCAACAGGGCAGGGGTCGTTGAATTTCAACCGCAACAACAACCACAACAACGTCAACAACAGCCGCGCGCGCAAAGAAGCCGTCAAAGACTATCAGCGAGTCAAATTCAGGCATCAAGGCCTTCCACAAGTCAGCAGCCTCAAGCACAGGAAGCAGGGCCTTCGAGTGCGGTTCCAGAATCTGAGCAAATCGCACAAACATTAGAAGAAATATGGGCATCAGGACCCCATGCAAACGAAGATGTGGCTGCAGCATTAGTTGGTGAATTGCTCAGTCCACCAGAAGGAGAAGAAGACGTTTTTAGAAATCTGGAAGAATATGAGCCAGAGAGGGCTGATAAAGGTTTGACATCTTCTGAATCAGAGTCGGATGATATGGAGGAGCTGGAGGTTGAAGCTCCTGAATCAGTGGCTACAGATCCCAATATTCAAATCGGAACCTATGGATCTAGGTTGATAGTGAATGAAGCAGGATCGAGGAGAAGAGAGGAAAGGGAATCTGATGATTCAGATTTCGAAGAGGAGGAAGTTGCTCCCTTGGTGACTAGGCAGCGGGCCAAGCGTCACAGGTTTATGCAAGGGACATCCTCAGCGTCCGATGCACAACAACCTCAACCTCAAACTCAAGAACCGCAAGCCACCGCTCCACCATCACCACCACCTCAACATGAGCCATATATTCCACCACCATTCATCCCTTCTCTGGTTCAGTCCATTCCATCTACCTCGGCCGCCTACGCTGACAACCAGAGGTTTATGCAGCTCAAAGCTCGCGTTGACTTCCAACACGTTCAAATCCTGAGCTTAACACAGGCAATGGGTGAAATTCAGGCACATAATGCAAATCTAGATGATGAAAATGCTGAATTGAAGAAGACGGTAGAAAAAAATCCCGGAAGAGAACGTTGAGCTGAAGACGTTCGTCTGCGATCAGGCAGCTGAGTTAAGATCGATGCGCTCCCTCATTGAGCAGTTAATGAAAAATCTTCAGGCTCAGGGGGAGACATCCTGCCGTGATCAAGAAATCGAAAGGCTAAGAGAAGATGATGATGAGGACAATCAAGGCAATGATCCCAGCCCAAAAAGACAGAATGAGCCAGTAGATCTTTCTGCTGCTCAGACTGCTCAATCTGAGGGGGAGCCTAGTCTAGGAGGAGAAGTAGGAGAAGCAGGTTCTTCAAGGGCTTTGGATAGCGACATGATAGATGCGCTGAAAGATATTGAGGAAGAGCTTATGGAATTCGATTTTGAAGATGACGTCGAAGAGTTGGAAGAAGGTGAATTCATTCCAGAGGACGTCGTTGACTGGAAATCGGATGATGAAGTGTTAGATGACGAGGACGATCATGTCAATGAGGTGATAATCAATTCACAACCTGTCACGGAACTGTATGAGGGCCAAAATCATAATGTGATTGATATAGACTACATCAAGGTAGCCTCAGTTGAAGACAAAGAACTTGAAGAGGCAGAGAAGGAGCCATCCAGAGCTGAGTTATAAATCTTTGGTTTAAGAAGGAAGAAAAGAAAGATCAGCTGAAGATGAAAAAGAAGATGAGAGTTCCGGGTGCTGTAAAATTCTCAGGAGGGATTATTAGCTGGTTATTTGACAGAGAACTGCAGCTGTTTATTTTGAAAAGAAGAGATGGCCTTCAATACTTGAGGCGAACACTGAAAGCGTTCAACTCACTGCCCAAGATTGAGGTTAAGGAACTAGCATGGAAGGAACTGATTAATATAGGCGAAGACCCGTACGCTGAAGTCATGGCAAGAATAATAAGAAAAGAGGGTTGTTCAGGAAAGTTTGAGAGGCTTAAGCCGAGATCAGGCAAAAGGGTCGAGGATGGATCAAGGATAGATCCTCATACTGGAAGGCCTTGGGCCAGAATGATTTATAAGCCAGTCAAATGTCTGAAAAAGGTTCCAATGAAATCGATGCCACAAAATATTTTGAGCAACATGAAATGGTGGTACCTTGAGATTGACACTGCTGAAGCTATCATGGAGGATCAAGACGAGAAGGTCATTTTGAAAGTATATGATCCACTGCATTTGATAAATCTATCAAAGGACGACCTGAAGAAGCTACATGATCAGCCTATCTTCTTTACTGAAGCATGGAGATCTGAAGCCAGGAAGTTCCAGAAGGTAGTTAAAGTTTGAATAGACGCTGGATTATATGCAGGCAGTAGTATATGTAGTTCTAGTACTTAAATTTGATGTAAATAATTAGAAGCTATCGTCAAGGGGGAGTCTGTTGGTACACCTTGTGTGATGATAACAGTCTAATCGATCTAACATTTTGGTTTAAGTAATAGAGAGTTAACGAGTGTTTTGATATATATGTTTATATGTGTTTGACTGTTATTGATTGTGTGTTTCAACTTGATGTAACATATTACAAGAAGTTCAAACATAAAGATCAAAGATTAATTCAAGCATAAGTAAAAACATAAGTTTCAACACTTAGGTGTTTAAGTGTTTTGGCTAGATTCGAATTATATATGGGTAGACATTCGAATCTGTGATAGATTCGAATGTAGCCTTAGATTCGAATGTGCTCAGATTCGAGAGTGTCTTGGTGGACAAACTCGAATGGGCCTTGGGCCAGATTCGAGTTTGGCCCACATCAGACTCGAATCAGGGTCTATAATTAGGGATAGACTCGAGTCATTAGAAGACTTTGAGCAAAATTCGTGAGGAATTAAGCTTAAGGCGATCTCGAGTTTATCATCAGCTTTAGGTCTGTTTCGGAGAGAATCAGTTCGTAGGATCGTTCGTCAGTCGTTCGTTCAGCCTCTGATAGTCTCCGTGTTTCGTAGTTGAGAGTTGTCCGTCTAACCGTTAACGAGGATTCCGCACTCGTTGACGGATCCGCGTCTAGATAGCTCTAGTAGTGGTAGACCTAACAAAAAAGATTTAATAACATTGGGCCAAAAATTTTTTATTAGAAAAAAAAATCTTGTTTCTTTTTATTTTTAAAAGGCCCAACTCTTATTGGTGTGTGTGTGTTAAGTAAACAAAACCGGCGGCCCAACACCTCTTTGGGCGCGGATCCTTCCTCACCCGACCCGACCCATGCGCCTTCAAAAAGGTGGGTAAACCGGTCAACTCTCCTTCCTTCTTCTTCAAGCTTTCTTCTACCTTCTTCTTTGCTCTCGTCGACACCGCCGCCCAAACCTCCATAACCACCGTTCAAGCTCGGTGAACCATCGATTTTCGTCATTTTTCTTGCTTTATTCACCTTCGGCATCATCAGGTAACCTCTTTTTAACTTTATTTTAGTTTATAACATCCTATTTTATGTGTTTGATTCTCATCTTTTTTCCTTATTTTTCTTCTCGGTTTTTGCTAGTTTTAGGTACTTTATTGTGTTTTTTTACGTACTTATAGTTAGATAAAATGTTCATCATCCATTTTTAGACTAGGATCTGTAATTTCATGCATTTTTGTTAACTTTTAACTGTTCACGTTCATAAATTGCATGAACTCATTAACTGCTACATGCATCTTCGGACGTCCGAATTCGGATGTCCCACTTAGGCTAAATTTTCAACTTTTTCAAAATAACTAAACCGAATTCGGACCACTGTAGATCCGAATTCGGACATCTGATGAACAGATTCGGATCACTGTTGATCCGAATTCGGTTCTTCATTTTTGTCAAAAATACATTTTAAGCCTAAGTGTTTCTGTCCTGTTCATCCGAACTCGAATGGGATCCGAATTCGGTCCTGATTTGTGTTCCATCCGAATTTGTGTTCCATCCGGATTCGGTCTTTTGTCTTCACTGCATACATAGCATTTCATTCCGCACCACATCCGAATTCGGACCATGCTCATGCACCATCCGAATTCGGACCACCTCCCACCCACATCACCACTTTCATGCATTTCGGACCACATCCGAATTCGGTCCATCATGTCACCCCATCCGAATTCGGTTCTCAAATGTACCATTTCATGCATCATCCGGATTTCGACATGATCCGAATTCGGTGACACTGTTCATCTGAATTCGGACCATCCGAAATCCGACACTTAGCATTTTCCAAAATTTTCCATTTTTGCATTTTCTCTATAAATTAAAAAATACAAAAATATTTTCATCAAGGTGTACCATTGATTAGAGTTAGGACTAGTGTTTGAATGAAAAGGTCTGATCTAACATCGGTCTCTTAATGATTGACTTTGGCCTTTATTAGTAGAATTTTATTCTACTAATAAAGACCCGATGCTAAACAGATCAGACAGTTTCTCTTTCACACTAATCTAGACTTCACATCAATGCCTTATCATTTAAAGTCTTATTATTCTAACTCTGATGCACCATTGCAGGATGATGGAACCGGCTGTTAACCTAACCATACCCCATCCGCCCATCCCAAACAATAATGCTCAACTCCCAGAACAATCCATCCTTCCCAACGCCGAGTTCGTCGAGTTCATTCCACACAACTTGCAACTCGACGTATCCATTCTAACCAAAGAACCCCAAACCCTCGCATTTGACATCCTCTCTCTCCACCCCATCTATTATGCCTTATCCACTGCAATTGCTGATCCCCAGATTTACCTTCAACAATTCTGGAACAGGTTTCAATACTTTCCTGACGCCGAACCCCATTTTCAATCCACCATCGACTGTGTTCCAGTCAAACTCACCATACCCGCCATACGCCATATAACCTTCACCTACCCGCCGAATTCTACCTTCCAACCCGCGAGCAATTTGATCTCAACCCATCCATCACCGAAACCCTAGCTGAAATCCAAACCCTGGGTTATGATTGCCCTCTTTCCAAACACTCAGATTTCCGCACCAAAAATCTTCAATCTCACTGGCGGATCCTATTTGATGTAATCAACAAGTGCTTCACCGCGAAGCACTCTGGCCACGACTCCGCGTCGGCTCAGGTACTAGCCATGTTCACCAGCTTTGCCTTTGACCGACATGTGGATTATGCTGCTTTCCTCTTCGAGGAATTAAGACGAGTCCATGTGGAGGGGGGAACCAAGAAAGGAAGAAAATACATACCTCTCCAACGGTTTCTGCAGCTAATCATCCAGTATGCCATGGACAATGATGAAGATATCTACGAACGTCCTGAGGCAGACGTCTACCCCACAGTGGCAATTCAAAAGTTAACTCTGCCAAAGGGGACCCCTACAGTGCCAATAATGAAAATTCCCCTATCTCTGCTAACGAGGGCAAGGGGGTGGGAACGGGTTAGGGCGTATATTCAAGAGTGTTATCCGGATGAGTCTCAGTCAGAACCGTCTGAGACTAGCCAATCCGAGGGGGAGGCCAATATGAGTGAGGATGAGGGAGCTCAGGTGGAAGTTCAACAATCTGTGGGTATAGGTGAGAGGGAGCATGTGTTGGTGAGCGAGGGAGCAGGTGGTGAGGCGGCAGAGACGCCGGATTCAGAAAGAACCGTCTCTGTCGTGCGAGCGAGAGGTATTCAATCAGAGGGTGAACTAAGCCCAATCAGCCGGACTCCCTATCATAAGACCGTCAGTCCAACGGTCGAAATCACCACCACCACCCACTTGGTTTCCCCTCAAAGGGAGACCACTTCATTCCTCCCCATGTGACCGCACTTCCTTCACTCATAATTCCATCCCCCCACAATGACACAACGCACGATGCCTCCGTGGCATCCCCAAGAGGTGCCTTCGTGGCAGCTCCACAAACTTCCGGATCTGAGCGTCCTATACAGGAGCCAGAAATGACGGAAGGAAGACCGGGAGTGGCTCAATCAACGCCATCCACTTCCAGCCATCTCCCTATCAATTTGGAGATGTTAACGGCAGCTCTACGTGCTGCTGGAGTGATTACCCGGGCTGACCTGGACGCCCAAAAGGAGGCTGCCAAGGAACGTCACACCGCCCTACTTTTACTTATAAAGGGTAAGGGTGTCGCTTCCGAAGCTGGCCCTCCACCAGGATCCCATTCAGTCCAAAACCAACTGGAAGAGCTCTCGGACAAGATCGATGCGCTTACACGATTAATTCTTCAAGTCCAAGAGCAAATTAATTCCAGAATGGACCGCCTCGAGTCGGCGGTAATCGAACTCCAGTGCCGCCCTCAGGCAAAGGCCCCAAAAAGAAAGCATGACGATCAGGACGACCCTGATCGTCATGAGGGGGAGAAAAGGCAGAAAGTTCAGTATGAGGACCCCATGATGTTAATAGGGGGAGCAGAGACCACCGAAGGGACAGAGTTTCAGGGGTCAGGGGAACAGAGGCAGGAGGCTCAGGAATACCTAATGATAGAAAACGAGCCCATGGTCGAGGGTCCAGCTCCACTGGATCCGATGACAGCTATGGTAGAATTCGAGGAAGCTCATGAGAAAGTTAAAATCATATTGGTATATGATTCAGACTCTGATATTGACGACAGCGAACCCTTAATAATTCCTAAGCCTGAACCCGAATCTCCAACGAAAAAATCTTCATCCTCTTCTTTCATCTATTCAAGCTCACCAGTCACTCAAAGAATCCCATATTGTCCTAAGCCCTCCAAGATCCCCAAGCCCTCCTCCAGTCCATCAAACCGAACAACCAGGTCCTTCTCAAACCAAAAGGGTCGATTGCTTTGATGAAACTCTAGAAGGACCTGGTATATTTAGAAAAGATGACATATTCTGGGTAGGCCAATATTCAAAAGGTGAAGTTCAAAAACTGCCTCAAGAAGAAGAGGACAAAATTCGACAAGACCGGCGGGGGACAATTAAAGCTTCTTGAAGCTAAAAGGTCTGAAATCGAAGAACCCCCACCTCAAAGAATTTTTACAGAAGTTTCCCCCGGAGCAGTTTCAGAACCCGTACTTAGAAGAGAGATTGAAAATGGTATTCAGAAAGAAGCCTGGTTCCTTCAGCAGACGCCTACTTATGGAAGTTACAAATGTAACCAAAGCTGAACAGGCCGAATACTATCAACTAATGCTCCGGGAAAGAAGGTCAAAGGTCTCGAAATTGAAGATAAAGAAACTCCGAACCATAACAATGTGCAAAAGAGCCAAAGTCTACTATCCTTCCTTTCAAGTAGAAAGAGAAGATGGCACGGCTGATGACATCTTCGAGAGTGACCTAGACTTCATAATGGCGGACGACGTGGAGTTTTTACACAACTGCTTGAAAAATCGCATCAGAAAACGTATGACCCACATGACTGCTGTAGGTGCCCTAGTTCGAAGCATGAACCGCCGCTCGATCATTATGTGCCTCAGAGACTTCCAGATGGCGATCGAGAGCGCATTGGTTAAAGTGGGCCAACGTGCACCAGAACAAGACAGCTTCCTCCTAGCCCATCATCCGGCCTACAGAGTTATCTTTAGAGGAGGCCCATGTGTCATTTTTGTCAATCAGAAGGGCTTCAAAAGGTTCATGCGCTTTGAGGATCTTCCATGTTACTCCGATGGTACACTCCGATTGGTTCGAGCTGCACTAACACAGAAAGTACAAGAATTTGATGCTCAACCATATCCTGAACAAAGATGCTCACCACAGGAGATACAGGATACCCTCAGCGGCATTGACCTCCTGAACAAACGGCTTCAAATGAGACAAGTGACCAGACGCTTCGACGTCATCCTTGGACTCCGAGAATCAACAGATCATGACAGAGTTCAAGGACCTCCTAAATGATCGAAAAGGGGGAGATTGTTAGACATTTAATTTCGATCATAGGGAGTTATTTTCTAATAATTAATTTCTTAGCATTTAACTTTGTAGTTGTTTCCTTGTATATTATTTCCTTGTAAAAGTCTAGGGGCCATTTGTGTCAATGCCCCATAGATAATTAATTGGAGCTATAAATGCTCCTAGGGTTACTTTATTGTTTCACACGGTTGACAATATTGAATATCAAATACAGCAGCCGCCACTTTTCTCTCTCAACATTCTTATTGTTTTCTTCATCATTTTCCAATTATTGAGCATTGTTTCTTCTTGGGATATGATAAAGAATCATCAGAGGTGCTGAATCATTTACGGGAATAGCATTTACAGACACTCTAACTGATTTCCTTATGAGCAACGGTTATCCCAGAGGTAAAGTGGATACCACACTTTTTATAAAGAAGGTGAAGTCTGACAATATGCTTGTTCAAATTTATGTGGATGTCATAATATTTGGTTCTACTAATGAGCAGTTATGCAAGAATTTTTCACTACTCATGAAATCAAAATATGAAATGAGTATGATGGGAGAACTTACTTTCTTTTTAGGATTACAGGTTAAACAAACCTCAAATGGAATTCTCATAAATCAAAGAAAGTACACTTTAGATCTTTTGAAAAAGTTTAAATTTGATCAAAGGTCTCCTATCAAAACCCCAATGCCAACCAATGTAAAGTTGGATGCAGATGTCAGTGGCTACCTGTTTATGTGCTAGGACCCATTGACCCTTCCAAGCTGGGCCATCTTACTTATGCCCAGGCTATGGAACTTCTGTCAAAAGTAACCCTTCCCTCTCCATCCCATCCTCAAACACCTGCCTCATCCTCATCCCATTCTCATTCCTCACCATCTACACTATCCAAACAGTCCACCCATACTCCTCCATCCCCCAAATATCTTCCTTTGAAGGATCAGCTTTCTTTGCTGACCAACAAAGTTGGTTATTTGGAAAATTCCATGACCTCACTACAATCAATAATCTTAGACTCTGTGCCTGCATAGCTCAAAGGATTCTTTGATTTGTTCAAGAATTCCTTTCCAACCACTCCCCAAGCTAATCAGTACTCGCAGCTGCTTGCACTCACTGCACAGCCGCAAAATATCTCCACTACTCTCTACTATATTCTTTCAAACCAACAGGACTCTGTGTCCTCCATGACAGCCATATCCCAACAGCTGTCCGCTATCCTCACCACTTACACTACTACCCTTCCTACTACATTGGCGAGCTTAAACACTCTCATTGTCTCTCTGTCCAATTCTGTGTCAGCAAACCTTGATGATGTGCAAGACTCTCTTGAATTACATCTTGCACAGCTTCAAAGTTTGTTGTTCACAGCTTCTGACAGAGAAAACCTATTAAAGTTGTCCTCTGTTGCTAATTCTCAGTCCTCCTCTCTTCAGACCTGCCTTACCCAGCTTGCAGAGGTTAAAGACAATCTGACTTTCTTAGTGCATAGCCTGGTTGGCCCCAAGCTTGCTACCATAACTGCTGCTAAGCTTGCTGAATTTGTTTCTCTAGGCAGATCAATTGTTGAAGGTTCTGAGCCATCTCCTTCAAAGGGGGAGAACTTATCTGCCATAAAGACTAAGTCTAAAGGGGAGAAAACCTCTTCTCCTTCTAAGAAGAAATCAGCATCTGTTGGTCAAGCAGCAGGTGCATCTCAAACAGGTCCCACTGAGGATGTCTCCCATCACACTGAAGCTGCTCAGCCTACTCAGGCTGGATCTCCAAATCCTGCACAAACTAAGGGGGACGAATCCATTCCTGGGGACAGGCCAAGCAAAAGGAGACATCTGATTCTGCAAGAAGAAGAGGAAGAGGCCCCTGGAGCTGTTCCAACTACAACAGCCAAAGGAAAGAAGAAAGCAGCTGTAGACCCTGACCACCTAAGAGCTGCATAGCTAAAGTTTGACAACGCAAGAGCTAAGGAAATGGGCGTTTGTATGGAGCAATACTTTGAATACAGAGATGAACAGCTCCAAGCCCTTGAAAGACTAAAGAAGGAAGAAGCCTCTGCCAAAGCTACTTGATCCTTTGCATTCAAAGAGGCAAGCAAAATTAAAATGCCCTCTTTGGACGTGCAAAGAAAATTGCTTGAAGCTGCTAAGGAGTCAGCGGTTGAAAAGGAAGGTGATAAGGAAAAGGGTACTCAGGTCTCAGTGACCAAGTCCAAGCAAGCATCCTCTGCAAGAGCCCAAATTCACTTTGACAACTTGGCAAGGAAAAAGTTCTTTGATGTTGCTGACAGAAGACTTGCCAAGGAATCAATTGTCAAAGTTGTTCCCATCTCAAGAAAAGGCAAATAGTGGAAGCTACAGATTACCAGAATGTGTGCTACCGGCCAAGAACTGGAAGCATATGGATACACTGACGTTCCTCAAAGGGGATACAGAGAATGGGTGGAGTTGGCAGTTGCCCTGAGCCAGTCTAAGTCTGAAACAGCTAAGACTATCAGGGCATACGTCAAAAAGTTGATGGAAAGAGTGTGAGATCTTGGCCTGATCTTAGAAGAACAGATTTAGGGTATCTCAGTGGCTACCCCCAGGATAAAGGCCAAGAGGAACAGAAAGGTTATAGAGCGGGGAAACTCCTAATAATGATTGAACAAGGTGATGTAGTCGCGGAAATCAAAGGAGTAGACCACGGCCTGCCTAAAGGAGTGGAATATGAGGATGGTAAGCTGATTGAAGAACCAGAGCTGGGGGTATTTTTTGTAGATCCCCTTACAAAGAAGAAGTACTTCCAAAGAGCATCAGATCTGCACAAGGTTGGTCTCAAACAGCTTATTACTTTCAGACTTGCTAATTCCTTTAGGCAATCCATAAATTGGAGAGCAGCCATCTGGGATCAGCTCAGAGGCTTTTATGAAAGAGGGGAGCTTCAACATCCCAGTTTCATGTTGCTCAGAGTTGAAATGGAGGAATTGGATGAAACCAGGGAACAGCTTGAAGAAATTTTAGAAGAAGAAGTGCCACCACTGCCTTAAAGTCCATCTACTATCTGAGTAGATGAAGAGTGGAAGCTGCCCATCAGTTAGACAGGCTTGCCATTACTTGCTCCCATCATCAACAATCCAAATTGTTGAATTTCTATGTACATTAGTTGTACTTTGTTACATCAGTTGTAACTTTTATTTTTACATCAGTTTTAATATGCACTAGTACCTCAGTTGTACTTTTGTAAAAACATGTGTTGTTTATGTAATAAAAAATCAGTATATATATAGACTGATCTTTTACTTTACTTTGATGTTATAATTTCATTTAAGCAAAATGTATTGTAAAAATATATAGTGATTATTGATAAAATCAGCTTAGACTGATTATTGCAAATAGGGGGAGATTGTTTGGCACAAAAAGGCCTCAGTTAAACCTGCTCTACATCTTAGGGGGAGATTTTTAATCAACCTGTTTGATGCACTTGAAGGTATAATTTAAGGCCTGTTTATGCCTTATTGAAACCTGAAAAGTGATTTGCAATATGAGTCAAAGTTGTTTACCCTGTTGCATTCGTTGCAACAAAGGCAGATTGTCCAAACTGTTCTGTCTGCTGAACAGGCTGGACATAAACTGTCTACGTTGCTCTATTCTGTTGAGCAGCTTGGACGAATGCTAAGTGTTCTGTTCTTTGTGAACAGATGCTGTTCTTTGTGAACAGGCTAAACACTTTATGGAATATGTTTCCAAGTCCTCATGTATTTTTTTGGCTACAAGATCAGTTTACAAGTCGAAGACAAAGTGGAAAACAGAAACTGCAAAAGCCTGCCTACGCTGATGAAGACAAAAGGATATTTGTAATGGGTGACAGACCATTTCTTATATCAAAATGGCCTTAACAAAAGAAGAAAGATGCAAAGTTGACATTCATCTTCTGGTTAAAGCCTTATGCAACAGAGACAAAAAGGAAAAGACAAAGATTCTGCCACATGAAGACAAGTATGCTTTTTCAGAATGTTTAGAAAAGTTTTTTTTGTCTTTTTTCAAAGACATCCCACTATCTCATCGTCCAATGAAGAAGCTTCACTGAGATTCTCAGTGAGAGTATAAAAGGAAGCTTCTAAGGATTGTGAGATAACCAAGAGTGAGAAATTCAGATCGTGCTTTGAAGTGTGTTATTCCATGCATGCAAGTCTGCTTGAATAAAACAGTAACGTTTGTCTAAGCTGTTCTTATTCAAGCTATCCATCTGTGTCTTGTAAAATCAGTGAGTTCATCTAAGTGATTGTACTCATTGTATCTAGTCTGAGTGTGTCTTAGATTAGTTGAACATCTGTTGTATCTGTTATCTCAGCTTGAACCTTCCCGCAGTCACGCTTGTTTGTAATTAACACTTGTTAATGGTATACACAAACATTGAGAAAAGAGTGTTGAGTATTAATTTGCTGTATTCAACCCCCCCCCCCCTCCTACAGCTTAGAACAATACACTAGGGAAACCTTTTGGGACCTACAGATCTGAAATACTTAGTACCTTACAAGAAAGTGAAGGTACAAAAACTAAAATAAAAGTCAAACACCCTACGATGCTACAAGGTTCCAGTCTACTTTCTACATACTCAATACTTTATTACAACAAACCCAAGAATTTCCGATGGAATCTTCTTTATATTCATTTATCAATTGAGTAGTAGATAGCCTCAAATACTTCAGTGATTGACCTAGCTAGAAGGTCCGTCAGTGGATTTTCTTTTTCTAGAAAAATGTAAACAACTAAGAGGTAAGCAAAGCTTAGTGAGTAAGAGATTACACATTCTACAAGTCTTTATGCAGTACACAAGAGTAACACCGGCGACACATGTTGTATAACCTCTCGTACATGAAAAACTGAATTGAGTCGTAGCTCCATCGAGCCAATGCTAGGCATAAACCAATCGTCTGAGGCGAAATTATCATCGGGGATGTTACACTGTTCTTCGGGACCTCAGAGTGATCTGCTCCAGGTCGTAAAGCCTCAGTAACACCAGATTAACAGATGCGGCCTACAAGCCCATCAAGTTGATGCACAACAAAGAAACGGAACATGTAAAAACATGTATACAAGTAACAATGTGCACCAAAATGCACGCAAGTTAGTAGAATGCCTAACGAATAGAAACAACATGCCTCAACAGACAATAACTAACATAAAACAAATGTAGACATATGCAATCATAAGTACTCACAGTGGGCGCGTTAGTTAACTTCAATTTATTATTAGTTCTCCTCGGGCTTTCAACTGGAATTCACAAAGTACCCCTCTGTGTGTTTAACAACACCACAAGGGACCTGCTACATTTTCCACGGGAAAATACCATCAATGATTGTTCAATCAAAACGTTCATCAAATATTACAATTTTAAAGTGCCAAATCTTCGGATTCGCCATCCGAAATTCATATTCAAATCCCAAAGTTTGGATCTCTATTAAGTTTAAAGAACCCTTCATCAAATATCCTTTCATAATGATAAAGTTATACTAAAATATTATTTTTTGTCCAAAAGTTCGGGTTCTTTAAACAGAACCGAAATTCACATAAATTGAGGAGTCGCCGACTAGCCGAGTCGAGGTGCGAATTTCGGATCCTCGGCCGGATTTCGCTTGTAAACATGATATAACCTGAAATACTTTGACCCAAAATTTGACCCATCCGAATTTCGGGTCTCCCACCCGAAATTTGGTTCATCCGAGGTTCGTTCCAACCCAAATTCGGGTCTCACACGTAGAAACTTTTCTGCCCTTCAAGGTGTTCTTGGCGACTTGTCGAGTCACCCCCTGCAACTCGACGAGTCGACTTGCAGGTTTGCAAGTCGCAACTTACGGGTTTTGCTCAAAATTTTTGCCAAACTCATTTCTAGCCACATGCAATCCATACAAAGGTTATATTAACATAATTTGGAGTGTTTCTAAATCATTTTCCCCATCCATAACATCACAATTCATCCAGATTTAGTAAAAAATGAGGATAAACCTTAAGAACACAAAAACTCTTAAAACTTCAAATTTCTTACCTATTTCGATGAATTAATGATTGATTCTTGTTTCTGTAGTTTTCTATGAACTTCAATTGATGTTTTCTAACTAAAATAACATACATGCAACAACGATTCATTAGATTAAAAAACTGAATTTTGCATTTTTGAGCTCTTTCAAGAACACTCCAAATAAATCTTAATTTCTTACCGTGATTCAGACTTCAGTCTTGTTAAATCAGCTTTAATCCACGAATTCTCCTCCAAATTTTCGATTTCCAGCAGATTATTTAGACAGAGAGAGAGAGAGAGAGAGAGAGAGAGAGAGTTGTGTGTGTTTTTTAAGGTGACGAGTTTTAAATGACAAACTGTAAGACTAATGGTCTGTAATTCCCATATTAGAAGCATTCATTCAACATTCAAGTAGATAATCAATAATATGTAGAACATGAAGAACATGAACATAAATATAATAAGAACACTAAGAACATTCGAAGGATTAGTAAAACCTTAATTTACACTTCAATCAACGTACGTACAATGAGAATCAAAATATATCTTCACTTTAACACAGATTTTTTTAAAGATGAGCCTTCAGTCGAACATGAGAATGAACTTTGTCACTTTGAGAATCAGAAAACTTTAGCTTTACTTTAACACAAGCTTCAAATAGATTGTAGAATGATTTGTTCTTCAGATTAGCTTTCTTTCTGGTTGAAACTATCTTTCCCTCATTGAATTCTTCAGTTATCTCTCTCCTTTAGTATTCTCCCCCTTAACTCATAGAATTATTCTCCCCCTCATAATGATTAAGAAAATCTTGATTATCATGTAAACCTCCCAGATATTCTTGGCAAGATGCTTACTCCCCCTCGAAATATGAATACCTGCTCTTCATCATCACAAACAGTCATTAGGCTTTTGCAACCTGTGACATTGAAATGAGAGATATAGGGAAAAATTACAACGAGGACCACTTAGGTTTCCTGTTAACACGATAGTTATGAACTATGTGACCTACTTTCAGCGATGACTTGATGTTAACACTGGTAGGATTTCCAACTAATCATTGTGAAATACTTTTAATAAAGTACCACTATAGTTGTTCCGGCTTTGTCACCTTAGACAAGCATTAGATGTTACAAAGACATGACTCAGTAAGTGTCCTAAGTAGTGTATGATCATTAAGCTCTAGACACATTGTGCAATCAAATGAAGTTTGGAGACCGGAGTAGATGTCTTCCTGTTTCAATATCAATTAACTCCAATTGTGAAATTGATAGATTATGTGGTATATCTCCGTGAGGAATTAAAAAGTAGCCTTTTAAGGAGCAACTGAATAGCTAGTGGGGTTATGTTCTTGAGTCACTGGGTCCATGACGTCTTCTTCAATACCAAATCTCAACGAATAAGATTCGATAACATATGTTGAAAACCCGCGGCTGCGCCCAACCGTAAAAATAATATTTGTGCCGTTTTTAGGGTTTTAAATGTTGTCTATATATACAAAAGCATTCCAGAAGAAAAAGGGTCACGTTTTTACTAGAGAAAGGCTTTGAAAAAGGTTATGGTTGAACGAATACGGCTACGAAGAGCGAACGAGACGAGCTACGAACATTCTAAGGAAGAAGAACTCACAACTCTGGAGTATTACACCAAGCATTAATCATTCTCAGAGGAAGCACCCCGCTAAGTGTTTATTTCTACGAACGATTCTTTATTTTTACATGTTTTATGGTTTATGATTTAATTGTAAACAATTGATTGTTATTTATTTGGTTGTGTTTCGTAAGATAGTTCGTTGATATTTTAGTATTCGTGCCGAGTAAGAACACTGTTCCGGAGATAGGCACCTAAGAATTATCTAGTTCGGAAGACGAGAAGATCGATAACACTCTTATCAAAGTCAACCAAAACAATAGACCAATGGGAGAGCGTAGAACCGTAGAATCCCATTATAGGCCGAATGATATTCTTGATCCATCACCCATTCTTTATCCAATCACGGATAATGAGCCCGAAATTAGGCCTCAGCTATTTAGCATCATACCGGTTTTCCGCGGAGCAACAAGCGAAGAACTGTATGAGCACTTAGCAATTTTCATTGTCATATGTAAGGCCAACCATGTTAGGGGCATGACCGTAAACGCACTTAAACATAGACTATTTCCTTTTTCCTTAATGGAAAAAGCGAAAAACTGGTTTGTGTCACCTCCCACGGATAGTATAACTAGTTTGGATGAAATGAAAAATGAATTCTTAACTGAATACTATCCAATTAGTAAAACTACAGACGTAAAGAAATAACTTGATTTAAACAAAGACCTGGAGAACGATTTCACGAAGCGTTTGATAGGTTAAATGAATTATAAAGAACATGCCCACATCATGAAATTCCTAAATGGATGCTAATCAAAAACTTCTTTGATGGGGTTAGTCAAGAAAGTAGAATACGATCACGGCCGCTTCTGGTGGAACCTTCTTGGCAAAAGAGGATGACGAAGCATGGGAGTTATTAACGCAGTTAAGTAAGGGTTTAAAAGTCCAAGAAGGCTCGGAAAGTAGTATTGGTGTCCAAGTCATGGGCATAGACAATGCGTGGAAAAGAGAGGTCAAATCTGATATTTCCGGACTAAGCAAAAAGATGGACTTGTTGATGAAGAAAATGGGAAACACCACAGTGGCACAGGTCTGTTGTGTCACATGTGAAAGAGTTTTCCGAATTCATGATGTTCATGAAACAACAAACTATGGTACAAGAGAAAACTATGGAGATGCTTGGAAGGCAAGGGACACATTGCGCAGTCTCTAATTAAACGAGAAGAAGGGAAGCTTCCAACCAACACCACAGTTAACCCATCACATCACCGTGGTTATGAGAAGAACTATGAGGTCAATGAGGTTAATGAAGTAGCCAAAATCACTACCCTTAGGAGTGGAAAGAAAATTGATAATAAGATAGAGATGCCTAATAAGAGTGAGACAGATGACGAGATAGAAAATGTTTATGAAGAGGAACCACCTAAATCAAAGTGAAAAGTAGAATAAAAACTTAAGAAAGTAACCTTTAAGGATTTAGAAGCCAAGAAACCAATCGAGACTAAAGTTAGGGAAGGCAGTTCAGACACCGAAACTACTCCTTACCCATTGGCCTTAGAAAATCCGGTGTCATTTCCTTATGGTAAGAGAGGACCTAAAACTGAACATTTATGGGACATTTTTAATCAAGTTAAAATCAATATTCCCTTAATCAAATCTATACAAAAAGTTCCATCTTATGCTAAGTTCTTAAAAGACCTTTGTACTCAGAAATGTAAATTCAAAATCTCTATTCCTAAACAAATCAATCTCAGTGAACAACTTAGTGCATTTGATACAAGCTCACTACCGCCTAAATTAATAGACCCAGGATCTCCCTTGATCCTTGTAACTATTGGCGATGTTTAGATAAAGAAGGCACTTTTAGACTTAGGGGCAAGTGTTTATATCCTACCCTAAAATTTATTTGACCAACACGATCTATGCACTTTGCAAAGAACAGATGTCATCTTGCAATTAGCAGATGGATCCACTAAAGTACCACGGGGGATGTTATCTGATGTAATTGTCAAGGTTGAGGACTTCTATTATCCAGTAGATTCTTAGTGTTAGACTTAGACAGTTCTTATAAAGAAAGCCAACCGGCAATCATTCTAGGACATCCCTTCTTAGCACAATCAATGTTCAAATAAATTTCAGACTAGGTGCTTTAGACATGGCATTTGGAAACCGCACACTCCGACTCAATGTCTTTAATAATGTACCCAATGCACCGCTAGATTCAGAGTGCTTCATGATCGATTTAGTTGATAATTTAATACAACAACAATTCTCAAAATAACATGTAAGGATCTAGTGGAACTAATTCTGTATTATAATTAGCATAAACTGGACAATATATCATAATGTAGGGAATTCGAACTTGAATGTGTTCAATGAGTGGATTCTAAACAACCACCATGGACACACAAGATTGAAAAGCTCCCTACCAATTTACCACCATCAACGAAACCTTCTCTTGAACAACCACCAAAACTGGAGTTGAAACCACTTCCGTCTCATCTTAAGTAGGCTTTTCTTGGCCCTGATAGCACATTGCCTGTAATCATTGCAACTGATCTTACTGATGCACAAGAAAAGGCATTGTTAGATCTTTTGTCGAGACATAAGGAAGCGGTAGGTTGGACTATTGCAGATCTTAAAGGGATTAGCCCAACAGTGTACATGGATAGTGTAAGGTCTTGAACTCACGGATCTATCTAGACGCGACACACACCAACGAGTGCAGAATCCTCGTTAACGGATTGACGGTAAGATCACACTCACGGAACACGGAGACTACCACAATGTTATACGAACGACAACGAACGTACCTACACGATGATTCTCTCCGAAAACACTCTCTGATTACTAGTAAACTCGAGATCGCCTTTGCTTAATCACTCTTCAAAATTCTATAAAAGTCTGATAATTATTCGAGTTAATCCTTAATTATACTAACCATTTCGAGTTTGTCTTGGGACAAACTCGAACCAGGCCCAAGGCCCATTCGAATTTGTCCACTTGACAAATTCGAGATTGCCTTATGTGCAAATTCGAATTTAGTGCAAATTCGAATTTCACTGTCATTCTTCTATTTGACCATATGCTTTAACTTATGTTTGAATTAATCTTTGAACTTTATGTTTGAACTTCTTGTAATACGTTACACCAAGTTCAAACATACAAACAATAAATATCAAACACACAAAATCACATATGTCAAACACTAGCCAATATTCAATATCAAGTAGATAGACTTATACAAAATGCTGACTATACTTAGACTGCTATCGTCACAAAGGGTGTACCAACAGACTCCCCCTTGACGATAGCTTCTAACTATTTACATTTTGATTAAGTACTAGAACCATATAGACTGCTACCTGCATAAGTCCTGCATCTATACATACTTTTACTACCTTCTGGTACTTCCTGGCGTCAGACCTCCATCCTTAATGAAAGAAGATAGGTTGATCATTCAGCTTCTTCAGGCCATCCTTCGATAGGTTTATAAGGTGTAATGGATCATACACTCACAAAAGAACTTTGTCTTTTGTATCTTCCATGACTACTTCAGCTGTATCATTGTCGACATACCACCATTTCATGTTGCTTAAGACATTCTGTGGCATCGACTTCATTGGCACCTTCTTCAAGCACTTAACAGGTTTGTAAACCATTTTAGCCCATGGCGATCCAGTATGAGGATCTATCCTTGACTCATCCTAAACTCTCTTTCCTGACCTCGGCTTGAGTCTCTCAAACTTTCCAGTTCTTCCCTCTCTTCTGATTATCTTTGCAATTATTTCAGCATACGGGTCATTTCAAATGTTGATCAATTCTTTCCAAGCTAACTCCTTCACTTCTACCTTCGGCAATGTGTTAAACACTTTAAGCGTACGCCTCAGGTACTGGAGTCCATCTCTCCTCTTTAGAATGAATAGCTGCAGTTCTCTGTCGAAGAACCAGCTGATAATACCTCCTGAGAGATTTTCTGCCCCTGGAATTCTCATCTTCTTCTTCATCTGTGGCTCTGCTTTATTTTTAAGCTTCCTCCAGTTCTGAATCATTCACAGAGGCCAATTTGATATCATATATATCGATTACATGTTGATCGTTATGCTCATATTGTTCTGTGATAGGTTGTAACTGAATGATTATTTCATCTACGTTGTCATCTTCATCTACCACAACCTCCTCATTAGATTTCAAATCAATTACATCTTCTGGCACAAATTCTCCTTCTTCCAGATCTTCAAACTCATCTTCAAAGTCAAAGTCTAATACTTCTTCCTCAATATTCATTAAAGCTTCAATCATTTCGTTCATGTTGCTCTCAGTGACCTTTGAGGAACTCGCCTCACCTCCCTTAGCTCCACTCTGACTTGGCTCCCCCTGAATTTCAGCATGTTGAGCAGCAGAAAAATCTACTGGCTCACTCTCTTTAGGTGCATTGGGATCATTGCCTTCGTCATCATCTCCCCTTCTCTGGTCCTTAGAATCCCTACAAGTTGTCTCCCCCTGAGCTTTTAGATTTTTCATTAACTGCTCAATAAGGGACCTCATCGTTCTGATTTCTGCAGCCTGATCTGCAACAAACGTTTTCAGCTCAAGATTCTCTTTTTTTTTTAAATTTTTATGGTTTTCTCTCCTTTTTCTTTTGTTTTTCATAAATAAGAGTAAGAAAATAAAATAATCTACTGACTTACTATAAAAGGAAACTATCTTAAGCTACTAAACTTACTATAAAAAGAAAGAAAGACTACTCCTATAAAAAGAAATAAAACTCTACTAAGGTCAGGTCAACTCACTCTGGATTACGCATTCCGTTTAGTTGAATCAAATACTCAAAACGTGACTTATCAAAAGTTTTGGTAAATAAATCTGCATTATTATCATCCGTTGCCACTTTTACTAGCTTGATTATGTTCTTTTCAGCATAATCACGTATAAAATGGTGTCTTATGTCTATGTGCTTGGTTTTATTATGTTTAACTGGATTATTAGTTATTGCAATTGTTGAGTGGTTATCTATCCTAATGGGAGTATGAGTATAAGTCAAACCGTAATCCCGCAATTGTTGTTGTATCCACAGAACCTGTGAACAGCAACTACCAGCACCAACATATTCGGCCTCGCACGTTGACTCGGCTACCGAAGTCTGTTTCTTGCATTGCCAGGAAACGAGTCTCCCTCCTAGGAACTGACAACCTCCAGTTCTTGACTTGCGCGTCAAGCTACATCCTCCGTAGTCTGAATCAGTGAACGCCTCCAATTCCAGATTGCCCTCCGCGTGATACCAAAGTCCCAGCTTCGGTTTCGACTTGAGGTATCGTAGAATCCGCTTCACAGCTTTCATGTGCATCTCTTTCGGATTAGCTTCAAACCTAGCACAAATACAAACAACAAATATTATATCAGGTCTAGAAACAGTTAAATACATAAGTGATCCAATCATAGCCCGATATAACGTCGGATCCACATCGGTATCACCTTCTGTACCCGGTCCGACATTGTGATTCACTTGAATCGGCGTGCTGAAGTGAGCTGTCAGCTTGGTTCCTTCCATCCCGAAGTGCTCTAAGATGTCATAGACATACTTCGTCTGATGAATAAACATGCCCTCCTTCCTCTGTTCGACTTGCAAACCCAGAAAGAAGTTTAACTCACCCATTGCACTCATCTCAAACTTTGACTTCATCACCTTTTCAAAATCAGTGCACATTTGCTCGTCTGATGATCCAAAAATGATATCATCCACGTACACTTGTACCAAGATGAAATGTTCTCCATTTCGCTACACGAACAGTGTACTGTCTATTCTCCCTCTTTCAAACTCGTTTTCTAAAAGATGGTTGGATAGAGACTCGTACCACGTCCTCGGTGCTTGATGCAAACCATACAAAGCCTTATCTAATCGATACACTCTGTCTGGATATTTCAGATCTGTAAACACGGGCGGCTGTTCCACATACACCAGTTCCTTCACTCTCCCATAAAGGAAAGCACTATTAACATCTAGCTGATAAACCTTAAAACCCTTGAAGGAAGCAAAAGCCAGAAACAAACGGATTGCTGCAAGCCTTGCCACTGGCGCGAACACTTCATTGTAATCGATTCCTTCCTCTTGGTTGAAACCCTTTACCACCAGTCTTGCTTTGTTGCGAGTGACTATACCCCGATCATCTCTTTTGCACTTAAAAACCCATTTGGTTCCTATTGTTATTTCTCCTTGAGGTAACGGAACTAACTCCCATACTTCTAGTTTCCTAAACTGTGACAGTTCTTCCTGCATCGCTTCAACCCAAGAGTTGTCTTTTAGTGCCATCTGCACATTTTTCGGCTCTACTTGCGAGATAAAGCATGAATAGAGGCAAGTATGAAAGGCCTCGGAGTCATTTATCATCGACAACAACACTGTGTTGTTATTTAAACTACTCCTAGTCCTCACACCAGCATTAGGACTTCCTATGATACTTTCAATAGGATGATTCTTGTTGATCCTAGATGTCTCTATCTCGTCAACTCTCAGATTATCTCCCAAATTTGATCCTATCTCTCCTAATGGGGGAACGAATTTAGACTCCACATTTTCTTCCTCATGGACACTGTCTTCAAAGGCTGAATTTGTAGTCTGATTTTCGTTTGTAGGCACTTCAGAATTAGTAACTTCTGGAGATCTATCTTCAGTTGATGTAGGCTCGGATATTGATTGAAAGGTAGTCCTTGGAAAACTATGACCCTCGTCATTCAGATTTAATGACGACATTTCTTTTTCGATTGTTCCTGCATTTTCATCCAAAAGAATTTTAAATGACTCAAACAATTTGTCATAATCAAATATCCATTCCGGACCAGTTTGGGGTTCATGTGTATAACTTGTGACTTCAATGTTATACACAATCTCAATTGTACCATTTGATTTATTAAAAGCCCTTTTATTTGGTGAATTCGACAAATAACCTAGGAAGTATCCTTCGTCAGCCTTTTCCCCAAACTTAGGTTGATGTTTTGTTTTCATTAAAGTACATGGTACCCCAAAAGGTTCGAAGCCAGTTAAATTAGGTGGCCTTTTATTCAAAAACTTCATAACAGGTTTTGTTCAAAGATTTGACAGTAAGGACCCGGTTTAAAACATGGCATGCGGTATTCACTGCCTCCCCCCAAAACATGGTAGGAAGCTTTGAATCCGATAGCATGGTCCTTGCTGCCTTAATCAATGTCCTGTTTTTCCGTTCGGCCACCCCATTTTGTTGTGGCTCATAAGGTGCACTAAATTGGTGCACTATTTCCTTTGATAGGCAATATACACCAATTACTGTGTTTTTAAACTCTGTTCCGTTATCACTTCTAATTCGTTTAACCATCATTTTGTAAGAGTTTTCCACTTGGTCTAAGAACCCGATGAGCTTAGAATCCGTCTCGTCCTTTCTACCTAAAAAGAAAACCCAAGAAAAACGTGAGTAATCGTCAGTAATAACTAAACAGTACCAACTACCACCTATACTCCTTTTGTTGATTGGTCTGAAGAGGTCCATATGCAACAAATCAAATGTGGCAGCGATGGAGTTCTGAGTCTTGGACTTGTGTGTCTTCTTGTGTTGTTTTCCTTTCTTGCACGGTAGACACTTATCCTCAAACTGAAAACTTTTCATAGGAACACCTTGCACCAATCCATTTTTCGTAATGTAGTTCATCTTTCTCAGGTGCAAGTGTGCCATGCGTCTGTGCCATAAAACTGACTCAGTCTCTGAAGCTTTAGATAGCAGACAAATTTGTCCCATTGAAGATTCTGGCTTGTTCATGTCGAGCATGTACATGTCATTCTTCCTTGGAGCCCTCATCAATATCCACTCTTCAGGTACTTTGAACCCCGGTTTTAGCACTAATGACTCAGTATCTGTGAAAAATACTGAGTTCTTCTTATCACAGATTTGAGATACACTAATGAGATTGTGAACCAGTTTATCAACGTGATAAACTTGATCCAATTTGATAGTCCCATTAGTGACCACTCCAGTACCGGTGATATTCCCTCCTTTATTGCCAGCGAATGATACAAATCCCCGATTCCCTCCCTTGAAGTCTGCAAGTAGACTTCTCTCCCATGTCATGTGCCTGCAGCAACCACTGTCGACGAACCATTTGTTGTTTGGACCTGTAGTTATCTCCTGCACATGAAAGAAAATAGGTTAGTTATCACGGGGAACCCAAGCCATAACTGACTTGGTAATATCATTCTCGTCCACATACTTCAACTCTTTCAAATACCCATCTCTCCTTTCAGGTGACTTGGGTCTTTGAATTGGAGTCTGTTGTGGTGCAGAGTGATTTAAGTTCACTCTCGGCCTTTGTGTAGGAATTTGTTGTGGAGCTCTTGAATAGTTACGATAATAATGCATTTCGGACTGATATCCCTGAGCTCTACCTGGCGTTTGATGTCTTACAGGAGTGTGTGACCTAACCGGAGTGTAAGCTCTGCTAGGTGTGGTACTCCTATAATTGTGTTGCGGTCCTGACCTAGATTGATTAACGACTCGATTTGGTGAATTAGACCTAATCACTTCTTTTGGTCGACCTGACACAGGCATTTGTTTCACAGCAGATTTTGGTGCAGCTTGCACAGTTTTCTCAGTATTCTGAGAACTACTAGTGCTTGCAACACTTGGAGAAGGCTTAAGTTGTTTCAGCTTTCCTGTCTTAGGTGTAGTATCTACTTTCCTATGTGGACAGCTAGAAGCAACATGCCCCCTTTCGTGACATCTAAAGCAAGACATTTTATCAATCGACTTTTTGTGTGTGCCCTTTGACTTAGGCGTCTCACTAGTGTCTGCCTCTTTTGTTTCAACTATAGCAACTGGTTCATCCTCCTGATCATTAAAGTCAATTTTGTGTTGTCCTACAGGTTTATCACTAGAGGATGGCACAAATTTAACTTTCTTAATCTTGATATTATTAGCAGTTACCATAGTTTCATTTCCCTTTGCATTTTCAGACACTGGTTCCGGTATTTCCTCTGAGTCAACTGATTTCTAGATTTCTCCTGAGGTTAAGGTACATAGTTGTCATTGAAAGGTGGAGGACTCTCATGATATCCTAGACCTACAGGCTTCTTAGACTGACGCTGTGCATCTAAGATTTTCCCTAGGTTAAGAGATGAGTTCCTAAACTTTTCAAGTTTACTGTTAACCTCAGCTACCTTTACCTTAGACTCGGCTAGCTCTACTTCTTTGGATTTAAGCTCCTTGGTTAATGCCTCAACATGTTCAGACATTAGTTCTAACCTAACACCCTGTTCGCTCAGTTTGTCCTTTAGAACTATAACATCATGTGCATCAGCCTTAAGCTTATCCTTAAGATCTTGCTTTATATCTACTAAGCTAGCATTATCAGATTTTAACGATTCATTTTGAGCGGATATGGTTTGATGTGATTCTAGTACTAAATTTAACTTATCGTTAGACGTAGTACATAAAACACATAAATCATGAAAAGAGAAAAGTTCATAGTTACCTTGGCATGATCTGATTCTACGTTGGCCATCTGTGCGGCAAACTCCAGTGTTGGGTGATCAGCTGACTTTTCTACCCACATCGGACTGCTTTCATTCTGACTGCTATCCCCTGTGATTTTCTCTGCCCCTTCACTTCCAGTCTCACTCACTTCAGCCAAAAAGCCTCTAGCGTTCGATTCTGGATGGTACTCCAGTCATAAGTTCCATCTACCTGTCTGTCTGATGTGACATTCGATAACAGACCAACTATATTCGCTTGACTGGTTGAACTACTCGGCAGATATTGCCCTTGCGATTGGTTCTGATACTGTCCCTGTTGATTCTGATACTGTCCCAGGTAGTTCTCTACTTTAGGTCTCTGACACTCTCTCGCGAAGTGTCCTAACCCCTGACAGTTGTAACATTTAACCTTGGACTTATCAAATCCAATCTTATTGTTACTTACGTTCAGATTCCTTCCCGTTCTTTTGATGAACCATTTAACTCTCTGAGTTACCATGGCCAGTTGTCATTGCAGATCCATCTCTTCAAGATCATCGGGGTCTACCTGATCGTAATCCTCATCCCAAAGTGCAGGATCGTTAATTTTTCCCTGAACGCAATTGCCGTAAGCGGCCACGAAAGAAGCCAACAGATTCAGATGGTCTTCAGCCGATTTTGCGCTCATTGGCATCTTTGAATATCCTTGAGATGTAGATGTCGGAGTAGCCTGGTGCTGCTTTTCTTCTGGTCTAGCGAACCCTAAGAAAGCCCTACTTAGTGAGTCTTCTGTTTCAGCCGGTGACGACGTCTCTCCCGAGAAAAATGCTGTAGCGGTCTTCAATTCAGTTGCCACTGAAGGTTTTGATTTCCCAAAGTACATCGCAGGATCTTGAACTTGGTCATAATATGTTTCCTTCTCCAGCAACTCAAAGTGATATGCCCTCAGCGTTCCGATAACATGTTCTAGAGTCAGAGTACAGAACTTGTCTTCATCATGGCGGTAAAGCATCCAGAATCTTGTTAATCTTCTCTGTTTCACTATACTCAACGTCGTGGTTGTCTAACTCAGTTAGTAAATGATAGAATCATGTGATAGTCTCATCCATCTTTTCGTTCTTCAATGCTTTGAAGATAGCAAACTGCTGCTTGAGCATTTCCATTCGATTCGTTCTTACCCTTGGGTTACCTTCACACCGTTTCTCTAACGCATCCCACATCTCTTTTGCTGTCTTCTGATTACGAAATGTGTGCAAGATCTCCTGTGGTAACGCCATTCGAATGATAGCGATTGCAATGTTTTCTGCTTCATACAACTTTTTGTCGTAGTCTTTCATCTTGGAATAAGTCACAACCTTTTGTCGACCCTCGACCTCAGCTGTAGGTGGAATGTATCCTTCGTCGATACAGATCCACATTCGCATATCGTTAAATCTCGCGAAGTCGGCAAACCTATCCTTCCACAGTAATAATCCTCAATTTTCATCAACTTCAGTGGTGAATTCGCCTTACCAACCTCGTGATCCATCTCCATAAACCTCTGTGGACTTGCCATTGTTTCAAATATATTTGAATTTAAACTTAATTAATTTAATTCGAAACTAATTTAAATTAATTCTTTCGAATTTAGGTAAATTCGAATGTAATTAAATTTAAACCTGTTTGGGATTAAATTCGAATTAAGTTTTAAAATTCAGCTAAAATCGAAATTAATGTCAAAGTTGAAACTCCACTAATGTCGGAACCCCAAATAAATTCGAAGGTCCACTAAACTCGAACACCCGACTAAATTCGAAGGTCCACAAAACTCGAAATTCCCTACTTCGACTTTAGTGTAAAGTCGAAACCCAAAGCAAATTCGAACTGGCCAAATTCGAAGCAAACTTTAAGGAAACTTGAAAGGAGCGTATTTTGGGTCAAACTCAAAATTTTTGGAAACCCTAATAACCCCTTAGTAAACTCGAGCGCCGCAAATTCGAAAAACGGCTAATACTTCGTGTTTTTCAAGTTTCTCAGATTAAATCAATATTTTTACAAGTAAAAATACTGATTTTGGTCAAAAACTTGAACTACAACAAAGTATTTCCCGAAATCTGATTTGTTAAGCTCGAAAAACCTCAAAAATCGTGATATTAACCGTCCAAAAACGTCAAGAAACCTAGGATGTAAGCTTATGAACACGAAGAACACCAAGAACACCCCGTAGGCTTTGATACCACTTGTAAGGTCTTGAACTCACGGATCTATCTAGACGCGACACACACCAACGAGTGCGGAATCCTCGTTAGCGGCTGGACGGTAATATCACACGCACGGAACACGGAGACTACCACAATGTCTGATAATTATTCGAGTTGATCCTTTATTATACTGACCATTTCGAGTTAGTCTTGGGACAAACTCGAACCAGGCCCAAGGCCCATTCAAATTTGTCCACTTGACAAATTCGAGATTGCCTTATGTGCAAATTCGAATTTAGTGCAAATTCGAATTTCACTGTCATTCTTCTATTTGACCATATGCTTTAACTTATGTTTGAATTAATCTTTGAACTTTATGTTTGAACTTCTTGTAATACGTTACACCAAGTTCAAACATACAAACAATAAATATCAAACACACAAAATCACATATGTCAAACACTAGCCAATATTCAATATCAAGTAGATAGACTTATACAAAATGCTGACTATACTTAGACTGCTATCGTCACACAGGGTGTACCAACAGATTGGATTATCACTGATGCAACAAGTAAGCCAATCAGAGATGCTCAGCGAAGGCTGAATCCCAACCTTAGAGAAGTGGTGAAGAAAAAAGAGCTGAAATGGCTAGATGCTGGAATTATTTATCCTATATCACATAGCCAATGGGTTAGTCCCACACAAACGGTTCCCAAGAAATCAGGAATCACTATAGTCGATACTCCAGAAGAAGAGAAGATTGCAACTCGCCCTGTTACTGGGTGGAGAGTATGTATCGACTACAGAAAGCTAAATGATGCAACCTTTAAAGATCACTTTCTTCTGCCGTTTATAGACCAAATTGTAGAGATATTAGTAGGACAGAAGTTCTACTGCCTCTTGGATGGCTATTTGGGATATAATTAAATCCTGATACACCCAGAAGATCAAGTTAAGACTACCTTTACATGTCTGTATGGCACTTTCGCCTACCGAAGGATGCCATTTCGATTGTGGAATGCTCCGGCTACATTCCAGCGTTGCACGATGGCTATATTCTCAGATATGGTTGGAAGTTCTCTTGAAATCTTCATGGATGATTTATCCATATTTGATAAGTCATTCAAAGGTTGATTCTCTCATTTAGAAAAAGATCTCAAACGATGTACCGAAACCAATTTGATATTAAGTTGGGAAAAGATTCATTTCATGGTCATAGAGGGAGTGGTTCTAGGACATATAGTGTCTGAAAAAGGAATGGAGGTTGATCGAGCTAAAATACAATTGGTTTCATCCTTAGCACCACCTAGCAATATCAAAGGGGTACGTTCCTTCCTAGGTCATGCAGGGTTCTACAAAAGATTTATAAAGGACTTTAGTGCCATAACCAAGCCTTTGTGTAACCTATTGCTTAAGGATGCACCATTTAACTTTGATAAAGGATGTGTAGAGGCATTCAAAACATTAAAAGCTAAGCTCACAGAGGCACCAATCTTGCAATCACTTGATTGGTCTCAACCCTTCGAGATCATGTGTGACGGTAGTGATCATGCGGTAGGTGCTGTCCTTGGCCAATGAGTGGATAAAATGCCTGTGGTCATATATTGTGCAAGTAAAACGTTTTTAGAAGCTCAAATAAGTTACATCACAACTGAAAAAGAATTGCTGGCAGTGGTCTATGCACTAGATAAATTCGGATCTTATGTCTGGGGAGCTAAGGTAATTGTGTGTTCCGATCACAGTGCCTTACGACATCTTTTGGCTAAAAAAGATGCAAAATCACAGTTAGTTCATTGGATACTGCTATTACAAGAGTTTGATCTTGAAATTCGAGATAAAAAGGGCTCAGAAAATGTAGTACTTAATCATCTTTTGAGATTTCCAGCAATCACCACCGATATGCTGGACTCCATTCGTGATAATTTCCCAGATGAAGAACAACTGTTCATCACCAAAGTGCCATGGTTCGTTAATTTTGTAAACAATTTCGTCACAGGGAATATCCCATGCCACTGGAACTCACATCAAAGAAAATACTTTTTCTCGCAAACTAAACAATACATTTTGGAGGAGCCGAATTTGTTCCAAATTAGAGTGGATCAAATAATCCGGCGATGCGTAATAGACAATGAGCGTTACGATATTCTAAATCACTGTCATTCGTATGCATGCGAAGGTCACTTTAGTGCCAAAAAGAAAGGTCATTGAATCTTACAATGTGGATTCTTTTGGCCGACCATCTTTAAAGACTCATATGAGTTTGTCAAATCATGCTTATGATGTCAACAGATAAGAAGTATCTCGAAACGAGACCAAATGTGCATGATACCGATTCTTATTTTTGAAATATTTGACGTCTGGGACATATACTTTATGGGATCCTTCCCTAAGTCATATGGGTTTGAATATATTGTGGCAGTAGATTATGTCTCTAAGTGGGTTGAAGCAGAGGCCACAAGGACTAATGACCACAAGGTAGTTTGCCAAATCGTTAAGAGGAACATATTCTCACGTCATGGAAGTCCTAGAGCTATAATTAGCGATGGGGGTTCACATTTCAAGAACATGTACTTTAACAAACTACTCAAGCATTATGGAGTTACCCATAAGATCGCAACCCCATACCATCCACAAACTAGTGGACAGGTAGAAGTGTCCAATAGAGAGATCGTAAAGACTGGTCAACACGATTAGACGATGCACTCTGGGCATATCGCACTACTTTCAAAACTCTAATTGGCATGTCTCCCTATAAATTAGTGTAAGGGAAATTATGTCCTCTTCCGGTTGAACTAGAACATCGTGCATTATGGGCAATGAAAAATACTAATCTCAACTTCATAGATGCTGGTATCAAGCGAAAACACTAATTAATGGAATTGGAGGAAATACGTAGGGAAGCTTATGAAAGCGCTAAAAAATACGAATAAAAGACAAAAGGTTTCCATGACCGTTTAATTAAAAGAAATGTGTTTAATAAGGGTGACAAAGTCTGGTTGTTTAATGCACGCCTGCAGCTCTTCCCAGGCAAACTAAAAAGTAAGTGGTCTGGTCCGTACACTGTAACTAACATTTACCTTCACGGTGTGGTAGAAATCAAAGACCAAAAAAGTGGTGAACCATTAAGGTGAATGGACATCGACTTAAGTTATTTTTCCAATGGGTCGATAAAGAAGTTGAATCATCTGATACAATGGTCTTAGAAGATGTCACCTGAATGCTAGGGAAACGCAGGTCTGGCTGAAGACATTAAACTTAGCGCTTCTTGGGAGGCAACCCGAGTTCAATGGGTGTGTTCTATAGAAACCCTCACGATACAATAACTCGTCCACTCAGGCTACCGAGGGGTTTAAAGGCTTGTTTCACATGCTAAGTGTGTTTTAAGTAGTTTTATTTATTTATTTTAGTAATTTCTAGGTCGTCATTTAAACACTTATGATGCTTCTTGGCTTGAATTTGATATAAATGTCACATACGGTAACCAACTAAGTTGGGGAAAGAACCTTCACGTTTGAGACCATTGATATTATAGAAAATCAAAAGGAATATACATAATCCGTAGATGATCCCGAGGGGCGCCGACACTAATTCCGAGCTAATCGTGTAATGCACTAACACTATATTGCACATGCTGAACATCCTGAGGTATATTTCAATGCTTAGATGCTACACGTGCTGTTTCATTTCTTCGTAATTGTTTCCCATTTCATAATTATTTGTGCCAAGGATGCCCCAATTCTTTAAGTTGTGGAGGGGGGGACGCATTATGCTTTATACGTTATATATCGTGAAACCGAGAAAAATTTTATAAAAAAATGAGAACTTTAAGGTAAAAATAACTCAATTATAAAGATTAAAGGTGTCGTTTTTAGTGTTGATCTTAGTTAAACTTGAGTTTTCAACTCAAGTTGGGGAAGTTTGAAGAAAAGTAAATAAACTAGATCCAAGAGATTTAACGCTTCAAGTTTAAGTATCTTTATGTTGCTAACCCTCGAAGATACATGCTTGTTTAGACAAATTAGCACGAGAAGACGACGATCCCTTTAGTGAGTTCTACAACAGTATCTTCGGACCACCTCCGCCGCGGTGATCAGGTACCTTCGTCCCATTATATAAGTGTTTTTAGTTACCGGATTATGTGTCATTTTTTATTGAATAAAGCGTGTTTCTTTTAAAGCAAAAATAGATAAACTTGATCATTTCCCTTATAATTAATTATCTTTGTTAGCGAGCTTGCGACTTAAATATGATGATGTTAGTTAGGTGGGAGTCAAGTAAAAAGATATAAATAAATGCGTTTAAATAGACCACAAAGAGTCATAAAAAGTTGAAATCAAAGAAGTGAACTAAATTAGGAGTAGGATATAACGTGTAGTGACGAGCGATAAACAGAAATTCCAATAGTCGCTATTAGTTCATGCAATAAGGGGGACGAAGCGAACACGAATTAGCCTCAATTCGAGTGTGGTCTAGTTGATCAGGAAATTAAGTCTGAAGGGTACCATCATGCCTAGTCCCCTAAGGCCGTCTAGTCTAGGAGTGGTTGACCCAAATCCTGTTACACGATCAACTAGAAAGTCATGATTAAAGCTTGAATGAAAAATATAAAAAGTCTAAAACAAAAAGAAAAGAAAGATTAGTAGCTAAAATCATGCATCAAGGAAAAGATGGCCTAGTGACCCACGTGAATTCAATTCTGTAACCTTGATCTAAAAGTTAGATAGTGGTGAGGAATTTTTGATCAGTTATCTTAGAGACGTCACATTATATCTGAAAATAATATAGTTCGTGTCTTTGAATATTAATGCGTTTATGAAGGCTGTGTTCGTTTGAATGAGTTTGTTATGTCTTTAATGCTTGATAAACCTGATATATTTTAAACTCTGGTTTTCGTTGCTTGCTCGGGACGATCAAGGGTTAAGTTGGGGAAGTTTGATCGGGTTTTATTTAACTACGTTTGATAAGTATAAAAGAGTTGGTTTTTAATGGAAATACGTCGTAGAATGTGCTACTATTGATAAATTTCATTGATTAGGTAACCATTTTAAGTTTAAGTCTGGAAGAATTGAGCAAAATCGTAGAGCGTTTTTAGAGAGCCTAGTGCTGGGGGGGGGGGAGGGTCAGCCTTGCTCCCCAATCGAGTGCTCAACAGAAAGAAATTGGCTGCCAAAGACGTGGAGCGCAGGACCAAGCGCAGCGTGAACACAGTCCCAGGCGCCGGGAGGGGGGGGGGGAGGAAGGCCTGCGCCCGCGGCTGCGCTCAACCCGTAAAAATAATTTATGCGCTGTTTTTAGGGTTTTTAATGTTGTTCATAAATACAAAAGCATTCCAGACGAAAAAGGGTCGCGTTTTTACTAGAGAAACGCTTAGAAAAAGGTTACAGTTGAATGAATACGGCTACGAAGAACGAACGAGACGAGCTACAACACTTCTAAGGAAGATAAACTCAAAACTCTGGAGTATTATACAAACAATGTCCGGCTAAGCTCGCATTAATCATTCTCGGAGAAAGCATCACGCTAAGTGTTTATTTCTACGAACGATTCTTTATGTTTGCCTGTTTTATTGTTTATGTTTTGATTGTAAACAATTGATTGTTATTTATTTGGTTTCATTTCGTAAGATAATTCGTTGATATTTTATCATTCGTGTCGAGTTATATGTTTGATTAAGACGAGTAATCAAAGTAACACGCGCTATGCCCAAGATCACTTAACGATATTAATAACAATTATAAAAATGTTATGTCTATGTAATCTTTATATCGTTTAAGAAATTAAACATGAAGTTAGATGTGGAATCCAAGAGTGATTACCTTTGTTAACGTATTTAATCAATCAAATCACTTATGTTTTATTTTATAATCGTGCAAGTAATTAGGTTTATAAAAGCAAGTAACAATTTTTCACAACCATTCACTTTTCCAATTAATTGTGTTTTCAACGCTAGTCGCTCGAATACGTGTAATTAACCTCTCGCTCCCTGTGGATACGATCCCTACTTACCCTAGCTTCTAAGGTATTTCACGGTTATTTGTGGTGAGGTAACGACACTCGTATCAAATTTTGACCACAAACAGTTCCAAAATATCGATTTCAACGATCAAACAAAGGTGTTCTTCGAAGAACACGAAGAACTTTTAAGAACTTTAACTATTTTTCAGAAAAATTCAGAATTTTCATTAAAATAATTTCGAAAAACAAACTTTGAAATTACTTTAAAACCAATCTTTAGGCTCTGATACCAATTGTAATTCCCATATTAGAAGCATTCATTCAACATTCAAGTGGATAATCAATAATATGAAGAACATGAACATGAATATAATAAGAACACTAATAACATTCAAAGGATTAGTAAAACATTAATTTGCACTTCAATCACCGTACGTACAATGAGCTGAAAGATTACATGGAAAAACCTACAAAACAATCTATATATAAACAAAGAAACGGATTCAAATACTATCCAAACCTATGGGTTGACCTTTTGGTCTTTTAACCCATTTACATCAATGTTTGAATCATTACAATTTAGCCTTAAAACTAAATTTCATTTATTACACTTTGAACCCTGAAACTATTACAATTCTAGATCTAACATGGTCTTTTATTTCTCAATTTTTGGATATTGGCATAAGTGGCCCCTCCACTTATCTGATTTCTTTAAATAAAGTTTCAATCTTTATTTTATCACCACTAACACTTATATTTCATCATACATAATTAATAATTTGAAATTCTAAATTTCTTAATTACTTATCATAACAACCAACTTTTAAATTTCCAAATATCTTTTCGTTAATAAATCAAACTTGATTACATTTGATATAGAATTTAAACTAAATATCCTTGATTACAACAATATAAATCTTAGGATGTTACAACAGAAACAACAGGCTATCTACTAATCTAAGACTCACTCAGACTAGGTACAATGAATTCACTCACTAAGGTGTACTCACTGATTTACAAGATACAGACAGACAGCTTTAAAGTAGAACAACTTAGACACACTCCTACTATTCTATTCTCGGTTAAAAGTAGAACTTGCACGCATGAAAAATACAATTCCTTTTTGCACGTTCTGAGCTTGTGGATGTCTCTTTTGATTTTCTCTAATATCTTAGATGCTTCCTTGTATACTCACTCAGTGAATCTCAATGAAACTTCTTCATTGGTTGTAGAGATAGTGGAATGTCTTTACAAAAGGACAAGTGATGGAGGATCATCAAACCATTCCAAAGATGTCATGGAAATACGTGAAGGCCCAATGACAAGAGGACGAGCAAAGAAGATCAAAGAAGTTTTTACGAGCTTAGTTGTTGATATCCAAGAGTCTGAATGGAAAGACGATGCTCAACCGCAAGTGATGAAGCATGTTGCTAGACTTGAAACATTGGATCCTAATATGGAAGCATAAAAGCCCAAAAGTTGCATTTTCTTGGGTCTTTGAGATATTATGCGCTAGTACTAAGCCCAAGTGGTAGAATGGATGTATTTTGAAGTCCATTAGAAGTTTATTTGAGTCCAATAAAGGCCTAGAAATGCCTAATCCGTTTTTTTAGTTTAAGAGTTCTAGAATTATCTACCAATTGATGACAAAATGTCTAGAGTCATGGATTAAAGTCCCTTCTTTAATCCATTGAATTTAATTAGTGTCTTTTGAGTTGGTTTTTGAAGCCTATAAATAGATGGCTTCCTGTGTACTTTCAAATCAATTCACTTGAGATATATATATCTTTCTTTAGAGTTTTACTCATCTTGTGGCATTCTCGTATTCCTTTGGTTCTTAGTTTTTATAACTAACGGGTCAAGGACTTGCTCTAGGCGTGTTGGAGTCCCAATTATCGGGTACTTTGACGCCTATCCTATCCTATACGAAGGTTCCAAGTTACATTTAACTTGCGGGTCAACGTTTCGTATCATTATGTGTCAGAGCTACAAAGGTTCGATTCTTAAGTTGTTTTTACATTTTGATCTTATCATTGTGTTTGTCTATCTTTCTCATCATCTTATCTTTTACATTTTTCTAGTTTTGTCATATTTAAAAAAAAGTCACGTTGTTCAACAAAAAAAAGAGCAAAAAAAAATAAAAAAAAAGGTTGCAAAAAAAAAAAGAAATTAAATAAAAGAAGTTTATATGAACACGTGTGCTTGAAAATCAATAATTTATCTTCTATATCATTTTTTGTTCCAACTTCTTCTCATTGGTTAGTACTTTGTTATTCCTCACCTTACTATTTTTTTTTTGTTTATCCCATCTTCTTTAAAAGTTCTAAACTCGTTGGTATCAAATTAAGTTCTAAAGGATTTTCTTGAACACTTTCAGTTTTGTGCTCTAATTTGATTTGTTCTTTTACCAATTGAGCTCCACAAGGAATAGAGAGGTAAAAGGCATTGAGTTGTGAGAACACTTGAGGGTAAAAGCTGATTATTTTTTTGTGTGAGACACGAGCGTTGAGAGACATCTCTTGAGTGAAACACGTAAGGGAGTGAGGAGAGGAAATATTTTTTTTACTCTTGTTTTTATAGATTAAAAGAAGGAAGATAATCAACCACTCCCTAACCTTCAAGTCCAAGCTCTCATGGCTGAATTGCGACATTTAATGACGGACGAGTTTAATCAAATCTATGAAAGAATGGATAGATTGGAGGCACGTGGACCTCATGCTCCACCACCATCACAAGTTTCTGATGAAAATCATGAAGATGACGCTCAAAATGATGAATGGGATAGAGGATCAGAAAGAAGGAGGCATAGAAGAAACTATGGTGCTAATAGAGGACTCAACAACATTAAGATGAGAATTCCAAAAGTTCAAGGAAAGAGTGATCCAGAAGCGTATTTGGACTGGGAAAAAAAGGTTGAACTGATTTTTGCATGTAATAATTATCACGAGGATCAAAAGGTGAAAGTAGCAGCAATTGAATTCACAGATTACGCTATAGTATGGTGGGATCAATTAGTCACCAACCGAAGAAGAAATGGAGAAAGACCTATTTCTACATGGGTTGAAATGAAGGCTGTTATGCGTAAAAGGTTTGTTCCCTCTCACTATTTTCAAGACTTGTATCGCAAATTACAATCTTTGAATCAGGGAGCAAAGTCTGTGGATGGTTATTAGAGATGGAGATTGCCATGATTAGAGAAAATATTGAAGAAGATAGGGAAGCAACAATGGCAAGATTCTTGAGTGGCTTGAATCAAGATATTTCTAATGTCGTGGAGTTGCAATATTGTTTAGACCTTGAAGAGATGGTTCATACGGCCATGAAAGTTGAAAGACAATTGAGGAGAAGAAATAGTTTTTCTAAGGGAAGTACGTCCAACTCTCAATATTCTCATAGGCCAAAAGGGGAGACATCTAAAGGTACCTTTTCTACACCTTTAAAGAACAAAGATGATGCCACAAAAGGTAGGGAAATGGGCAAAGGCAAAGGTATTGTTTCTACCCCTACACGAACTCGTGAAATTAAATGTTTTCATTGTCTAGGTGTGGGGCACATTGCTTCACAATGCCCAAACAAAAAAGTTATGATTCTTCATGAAAGTGGTGAAATAGAGTCTGAAAATGAAAAGGAGGATGTTTCGGATGATGAAGAGGACTTGGAGAAAACCTAGGCAGAAAGCGGAGAGCTCTTGGTGGTCAAGAAAGTTTTAAACATACAAGCCAAGGTGGAAGACACACAACAACGAGAAAATATCTTCCATACGCGATGTTCGGTGCAAGGTAAAGTATGTAGCCTCATTATTGATGGTGGGAGTTGTACCAATGTTGTGAGTAACGAGGTAATTAAGGAGCTGAATTTGCGCACGTTGAAGCATCCACACCCATATAAGCTTCAATGGTTGAATGAATGTGGCGAAGTGAAGGTGACTAAACAGGCCTTGATCACATTTTCCATCGGAAAGTACAAAGACGAAGTGATGTGTGACGTGGTTCCAATGCAAGTAAGTCATATACTACTTGGTAGACCTTGGCAATTTGATAGGAAAGTTATCTATGATGGCTTTCTTAATCAATATATGCTTAAAGATCATGAAAAGAAAGTAGTTCTTGTCTCGCTAACCCCACAACAAGTGCAGGAGGACCAAATTAAAATGATCACATCAAGGCGAGCTTGGGAGGATGAGAGGAAAAATAACGAGTGCAAAGAGAAAAAAAATGAACAGTAAAAATAAAGCAAAGAGTGTTGAGGGTGAGAAAAGTGAGACAAATGATGATGAAAAAAGAGAGTGTGTCAAGAAGAATTTCTTTGCAAAAACGAGTGAAGTTAAGAGAGCGATTGACGAAAAAAAAGAGTGATAGTGTTGGTATTCAAGGAAGCTTGTACATATGCTGAAAAACTAACCAACGATCTGCCAAGTTTTGTTGTGAATATTTTGCAGGAATACCAAGATGTCTTCCCAAAGGAAGAACCAAGTAGTTTACCACCTTTACGAGGGATCGAGCATCGCATTGATTTCATTCCAGGGGCTGCTCTACCAAACCGTCCAGCCTATAGAGCTAATCCCGAGGAGACACGAGAAATCCAAAGGCAAGTGGAGGATTTGCTTTCAAGAGGAAGAATTCGAGAATCCATGAGTCCATGTGTTGTACCGGTCATTGTGGTACCCAAGAAGTCACGTGAATGGAGAATGTGTATGGACTGTAGAGCCATCAACAAAATAACGGTAAAGTATCGCTACCCTATTCCAAGGTTAGATGATATGTTGGATGAGTTGCATGGTGCTAAGATCTTCTCAAAAATTGATTTGAAAAGTGGCTATCATCAAATTCGAATTAATGAAGGTGATGAATGGAAAACAGCTTTTAAAACAAAGTTTGGTTTGTATGAGTGGTTAGTTATGCCCTTTGAACTAACTAATGCTCCGAGTACATTCATGAGGTTAATGAATCATGTTTTACGAGAGTACATTGGTAAGTTTGTCGTGGTGTATTTTGATGATATCCTGATTTATGGCATTAATGTTGAAGTTCACTTGGAACATTTGCGTCTTGTTTTGGAAACTTTAAGAAAAGAGTCATTATTTGCTAACTTAAAGAAGTGCACATTTTGCATGGATAAGGTTGTTTTTCTTGGTTTTGTTGTAAGTGGCCAGGGAATTGAGGTGGATGACGAGAAGGTCAAGGCAATCAAAGAATGGCCAACTCCAACAACAGTGTCCCAAGTTAGAAGCTTCCATGGGCTTGCAAGTTTCTATCGAAGGTTTGTTCGTGACTTCAGTACCATAGCTGCCCCCCTTAATGAACTTGTGAAGAAGGAAGTTAGTTTTCATTGGGGAGAAAGGCAAGAAGCTGCATTTAATTTGCTGAAAGAAAGGTTGACATCTACTCCTATTCTTGCATTGCCTAATTTTAATAAAATGTTTGAACTTGAGTGTGATGCATCCGGGGTGGGTATTGGGGCTGTTTTGATTCAAGAAGGTAGACCAATTGCATATTTTAGTGAAAAATTTAAAGGGGGCTCACTTGAATTATTCCACTTATGAAAAAGAGCTTTATGCATTGGTTAGATCATTGCAAACATGGCAGCATTACTTAAGGCCTAAGGAATTTGTGGTTCATACGGATCATGAGTCTCTTAAGTACCTTATGGGGCAAGCTAATTTGAGTAGGAGGCATATCAAATGGGTTGAATTCATTGAGTCATTTCCTTATGTGATCAAATACAAAAAGGGTACAGAAAACATTGTGGCTGATGCATTGTCTACACGTCATACTCTTATCACCACATTAAGTTCTAAGCTTCTTGGGTTTGGATCACTTAAAGAAATGTACAAAGATGATTCTGAATTTTCTTCCTTATACGCTTCTTGTGAACATGCTTCATTTGATAAGTTTTATAGGCATGATGGTTATTCGTTTAAAGAAAACAAGTTATGCATTCCAAAGTGTTCTATACGGGAGCTATTTGTACGTGAGGCTCATGGTGGAGGGTTGATGGGCCATTTTGGTGTCCAAAAGACATTGGATATTTTGAAGGAACATTTCTATTGGCCTAAGATGAGAGAAGATGTTATGAAGATCTGTGAAAAATGTGTGCCATGTAAACAAGCTAAGTCAAATTCCAAGCCTCATGGTTTGTATATGCCACTGCCAATTCCTCAGCAACCATGGGTTGACATCTCCATGGACTTTGTGATCGGGTTGCCTAGAACAAAGAATGGTCATGATTCTGTGTTTGTGGTGGTTGATCGATTCTCTAAGATGGCACACTTCATTGCATGTAAGAAGACTGACGATGCTTCACATGTTGCAGACTTGTTTTTCAAAGAGATTGTTCGTTTGCATGGTGTGCCGCGGACTATAGTAAGTGATAGGGATGTCAAGTTTCTGAGTCATTTCTGGCGTGTTCTTTGGAGTAAGTTGGGTACCAAACTTTTGTTTTCTACCACAAGTCACCCCCAAACCGATGGGCAAACAGAAGTGGTTAATCGAACCTTGTCCCAATTACTTCGAGTGATTATTCCGAAGAACTTGAGAACTTGGGAGAATTGTTTGCCTTTTGCAGAGTTTGCTTACAACAGGAGTGTTCATTCTGCTACTAAATTTTCTCCTTTTGAAGTTGTTTACGGATTCAATCCATTGAGTCCTCTTGACCTTGTTCCTCTTCCCATCGAAGAACGATTTTAGATGGAAAGCGAAAGGCAGAATTCGTGAAGCAATTACACGAAAAGGTAAGACTTAATATTGAGAAAAGGACAAAACAATACACAAAACAAGCAAACAAAGGCAGGAAAAAGAAAGTGTTTGAAGCTGGAGATTGGGTATGGATGCACCTGAGAAAAGATCGATTTCCTACCAAACGAAGATCCAAACTGCAACCTAGAGGAGATGGACCATTTCAAGTGCTCGAAAGGATCAACGACAATGCTTACAAGCTAGATCTTCCAGGTGAGTATCAAGTTAGTTACACATTCAATGTTTCTGACTTGTCTCCTTTTGATGCAGGTGATGATTCGTGGACGAATCCTTTTCAAGGGGGAGAGAATGATGGTGGATCATCAAACCATTCCAAAGATGTCATGGAAATACGTGAAGGCCCAATGACAAGAGGACGAGCAAAGAAGATCAAAGAAGTTTTTACGAGCTTAGTTGTTGATATCCAAGAGTCTGAATGCAAAGACGATGCTCAACCGCAAGTGATGAAGCATGTTACTAGACTTGAAACATTGGATCCTAATATGGAAGCATAAAAACCCAAAAGTTGCATTTTCTTTGGTCTTTGAGATATTATGGGCTAGTACTAAGCCCAAGTGGTAGAATGGATGTATTTTGAAGTCCATTAGAAGTTTATTTGAGTCCAATAAAGGCTTAGAAATGCCTAATCCGTTTTTTTTAGTTTAAGAGTTCTAGAATTATGTACCAATTGATGACAAAATTTCTAGAGTCATGGATTAAAGTCCCTTCTTTAATCCATTGAATTTAATTAGTGTCTTTTGAGTTGGTTTTTGAAGCCTATAAATAGATGGCATCCTATGTACTTTCAAATCAATTCACTTGAGAAATATATATCTTTCTTTAGAGTTTTACTCATCTTTGTGAGCTTTGTTCTTTGTTGGAGAGTTCATAGTTCAAGAACTTATCAAGATTGTGAGCACATTCTTGTGGCGTTCTCGTATTCCTTTGGTTCTTAGTTCTTATAACTAACGGGTCAAGGACTTGCTCTAGGCGTGTTGGAGTCCCAATTATCGGGTACTTTGATGCCTATCCTATCCTATACGAAGGTTCCAAGTTACATTTAACTTGCGGGTCAACGTTTCGTATCAACAAGGATGCTTTTCTGCACGTTTGACAACTCAGGGTTTCTCCATATGTTGCAGAATCTTTGTCTTTTCCTTTTTGTCTCAGTTGTCCATAGCTTTACCTTAAACGGGAATGTCAACTTTAATCATTTCCTCTTCATGTATAGCTATTTTGATATAAGAAATGGTCTCTCACCCATTTCAGATATCCTTTTTGTCTTCATGCCTCAGAGCAGCTTTGGCAGAACTGACAGCTTATGATTTTCCACTTTGTCTTGACTCGTAGACTAATCTTCACGTTCAAGACTTTGAATGATGACATGGAAACAAATTCCTTAAAGTGTTAAACCTATTCACAAAGAACTAAACACTTTACTTGGGTCAAAATTGTTCAACAGATTTGAACAGCTTAGACAATCTATGTCAAACATGTCCGACAATTATGGAGAACTTTGACAATCTGCCAAGTTACAACGAATGTAACAGTGTAAACAACTTTGGGTCACTTATCAGGTTTCAATAAGGCATTAAAAAGCCTTAAATTCTTCCCTTAAGTGTATCAAACTGGTTTGATTGAAAATCTCCCCCTTCGATTGAGGCCTTTTTGTGCCTAACAATCTCCCCCTATTTTCAATATTCAGCCTAAAGATGACTTAATCAGTGATCACTATATACATTTACATTACGGTTGCAAAGATGAAAATACAACATTGAAGTAAACAATCAATTTATACATACTGATACTGACTTGAAACAACTAATGATTATAAAACTAAAACTAATGTACTGATAAGAAATACAATAAATGTACAATGAATAAAACAAATGTATAGTGAAGGAGTACAACTTATGTAAAAATGAACTTCACATTTGGGACTGATGATTGTTGGGAGCAGATAATGGCAAGTCTGTCCAACTGATGGACAACTTCCTTTCTTCATCTACACATTACTTGTAGATGGATCTCGTTTTTCATTGATTTTCTTCTCCAAATCCTCAGCAGCTTTGAGGAGCTTTTCTTGTTCCAGCCCAACTATGCGTTCTTTTATGGCTTCAACATCTTCCACCTCAAATATGAGGTAGAGAAATTCTGGGCCATCCAGATCTCCTCTTTTATAGAAGGCTGTTAGCTGATCCCTTATAACAACTCTCCAACTCGCATGTTTGGCAAAGGCATCAGAGAGACTGAAGGCTATAATTTGTTTGACACCAGCTTTATAAAGGTCTGAAGCTCTTTGAAAGCACATTTTCTTGGTCAGAGGATCCACAAAGAATACCCCTTCCTCAGGCTCTACAATATACTTGCCTTCTTTAGGTTCAACACCTTCGGGCAGGCTGTGATCAATCCCTCTGATTTGAGTAGCATAGAGACCCTGCTTAATCAACTGAACTATCTCCTCAAGCTCTGTGCCTTTCTTCTGTCTTCTAGGTCTTAGGTTCTACTTGTGAAGTACCTTTGATCATGTCTTCTGAGATCAAGCCTAACTCTCTCACCTTTTCCATCATCTTTTTCACACATTCCTTGATAGTTTTAGCAGTTTCAGACTTTGAACTGCTCTGGGCAACTGCAAGCTCCACCCATTCTTTGTACCCCATTCTAGCAACATCAGTAGCTTCATAGGCTTCTATTTCACGGCCTTTAGCACCATGCCTTGTAATTTGAAACTTCCAGGGCTTATTCTTTCTAGAAATGGGAACAACTTTGACAATGGTTTCCCTCACAATTCTTCTATCAGCTACATCAAAGAACTTTTTCCTTGGCAGGTTGTCAAAGTGGAACTTGGTTCTCACTGATGAGAAGGCATCAGATATAGGTTTTTCTTTGGTCACTAAGACCTTTGAGCTTTCCTCTTTTTCATCCTTCTTCCCACTATCTGACCTCTTAGCTGTATCTACCAAATTTCTTTAAAGTTCCAAGGATGGAATTTTAACTTTCTTTGCCTCCTTGTCAGCCAAAGCTAGAGCAACTTTCACAGAGGCTGCTTCTTCTTTCTCTTTCTCCAGAATCTCAACTTGCTATTCTTTCCACTTATAATAAGTTTCTAGTGGAATTTTTATTTCTTTGGCTTGAGCCTTGTCAAACTTGAGCTGAAGAAGCCTTTGAGCATCTGTGTCCACAGCAGCTTTGCCTTTTCCTTTTGCTACTGTGGAAAGGGTTATTTGAGTTTCTTCTTCTTCTGATGTTTCTAGGACAGTTTGTTTTTATTTGTTGGCCTGTCCTCATATACAAGTTTCCCCCCTTAGATGGTGTAGGGCTTGGAAACCTGGCCTGAGTAGGCTCAGCTAACCTAGAACAGTTGATGTACCAGCTGTTAAATGAATGGCTGCTTGGCCAACTGATGTTGATTTCTCCTTAGAGGAAGATGAAGATTTCTCCTCCTTAGACTTTGTCTTTGAGGCTGATTTTTTCTCCCCCTTTGAAGGAGATGGCACAGAGCCTTCAACACCAGTGCTGCCCAAAGGAATGAATCCATCAAGCTTGGCAATAGCATGTCTGGTAATAGGCCTAGAACCAACCAGGCTATTCACTAAGAAAGCCAGGTTGTCCTTGACCTCAGCTAACTGGGCAAGACAGTTTTCAAGATAAGAGGTTTGAGATGAAGTAGAGGCTGAAAGACGGGAGATAACAACCCTGTCTAAGTAACTGAACATCAAATTTTTAAGCTGTGCAAGAGTTAGTTCAATGGATTCCTACACATCCTCAAAGCCTGTTGGCATAGTGTTTGACCGGGATACCACTAAGGTATTTAGGGATGCTAAGGTGGAGTGTAGTGATAAAGAACAGGTTTCAGCAATACCTGATAGTTATTTTGAAACAGCTGCCAAACTGGACACAGAATCCTGTTGTTGAGAAAGAAGAGATGAAAGGGAAGAGGATAGTTGTTGCAGCCGTGTAGTGAGTCAAAGCAGCTAAGAGGAGTAATCAGGTTGTTGAGAGGGGGTTGGAAAGGATGACTTAAACGAATCAAGAAATCTTGTAAGCTGTGCAGACACGGAGTCTGCTAAGGTAGATGGAAGGATAGTCATAGAATGTTCTAAAGAACTAACCTTGTTAGATAGTACAGTAAGTTGTTCCTTCAAGGAAAGGTCTTACGGTTAGAGGGGTGTGTGAGTAGATTATTTAGATTGAGTGGAAGGTGTTGATAAAGGAGTGACAGGTTCATTAATTTGGGGATGGTAAGGGCCCAGAGGATAGAAGTTTCATAACCTGTGCAAAAGTCATGTGACCCAGTTTAGAAGGGTCAAGAATACCTTCGGCAGTGGCTGAACCTGCTTCATGAGGTAAGGTGATAGAAGATGTTTTCCTTTTAGTTGTCACTGGGAATGTTACACCTTCATCAAGAGCATGGGTTGTTCCCTCAGTAGTGCCTTGCTTTGGAGGCACATCTTCATGGGGAGAGGAAGTGTGCATTTCAACATCAGCAGTGGTGAAAACTAATGATGGAATTTGCACTTGGGGAAAAGCTTCACTAAAGGGTTGTTCTGTACCGTGAAGATCATCAGCTTGGGATGTTGGTCCTTCAGCAGCTCTTGTCGATTGAACACCTGCATCATGAGGAGCAAAATTTGAAGGCTGGTCAGTTGGTTGGCTTGTACCAGCAGTTTTGACGTCTTGTGCAGACTCAGGGTGTGAAGGAGAATATGTATAGGGGACAGCGTGGACTCAGTACGGAGTGGAGAGTGCTCTTGTCTTTCAATAACCCCAACTTGTTGAGAGGAAGAGATAGTTGATGTGGTTGTCTCTATTTATACAAATGGTTCCTATTGGAAGGAACCCGAGGGTTCAGGCTGACGCTGGGTTGACTCAGGCTGGAGTGAAGCATGCTCCAAAGAGGTTGCACCTTCTCCCAAAATAGGAGAAGGAGATGCAACAAGGTTTTCTTCTTTTTCAACTGACTCCTTTTGAGAGGGGTCAGAGGGGCTTTGATGAGTGGGTATGCTGGTGGTTTTCTTTCTGGCTAAGGACATTCTCCTTTGCCTAGAGTACATGGTTGGAAAAGATGGAGAAGTAGGAGGTTGTTATGTTTAGACTGGTGAGAAAATTGGGCTAGCAGCAGGTGGTGGAACCTGTTCCATAGTCTCAGTGGGAACAGAGCCACTAGCCACAAAGGCTTATGGTTCAACAGATGAATCTGGGTGACTAGCCTGCTCCCCCTCTGTCACTGAGGCTGAGGGTGCAGACTTTGCTTTTTTGGCCTTCTTCGTGACAAGCCCAACTTCACTAGACTTTCAGGCACGTTTTGCCTTTTTAGTCTGAGATTTGGATTTTCCTGTGGGAGCAGAAGTTTGATTCACCTCCTGAGTAGAAGGTCTTTCCACGAAACCAAGTAACCTATTCAATGGAGTTGAGAGAGGAGGATCATTAGCAGAGACAGGAGCATGATATACCTTGTTTCCAATGATAGGAAACATCGTAGACTTGAGGAATGGCTGGGAGTTGTAGAGATGATCACCACAAACATGCATGAATATAAGGCTTAGAAATATGGGATATCTTATAGCAGGGGGATGATGTTCTTGTTCCACAAAGGCCCACAGATTGGAGAATATCCATTTAGCCATATTTAAACTAGTCTCATCCACAAACTACAATGCTATTTGGACTTCATCATGGCTAAGCTGATCAAATGAACCAACCTTACAGCTTAAACTCATCACCAAAGAGGCAAAGAGAAAACTGTAAGGTGGTCCAAGCTCCTTTCTAAATAGGGTAGCACCCATCCTTGGTGCTGATACACCACAGCAGCGTAGCAGATTTGCCATTTGCTCATTCTCCGACTGTGGTTTATCATACTTTTCAGCAACAAGAAGATGAAGCACCTCCTGTAGAAGAGCAATAGTTATCTCAACATTCTGAGTGTTGTTTAGAATAGTCCCCCTAATGGTTATGGTAGAAGGGTCAAAAGAACATGTATAGACCATTTCCTGAATCATGACACCAGGGGTGGCTGTCATGGTGTAGTTAAGAGGGTGAGCCTTCAGGAATTCAACCGTCTGTTCATAGCCTTTCCCGACATAGTTTTTGGGAATGGTTAGGTTGGCCACATAGTTTGTTGGTTTGATGGTTAACATGGTGGTGACTGATGGGTGTTTGATAACATCATCACCAAGGAATGCAGGAACGAAGGGGGTATTGTAGGCCATTTTAGGAGCTGAGGATGCACAAATTTTGGACACAAAGTCTTTTGTAAGTTTTAGGGTTTTACAGAGGGTATAGATGCAGTAAGGAAGAAGAAGAAGATGATATAGTGATATGTGTATTTATAGGATTTGAATGTGAGATAGTGAGAGATAGAAAGTTTTGGGCGGTTGATTTGAAATATGATGTCTAACAGAAAATGGAACGGTTTATCATGTCAGCACGTTTGTCAGACCAACTTGACCTTTTTCTCCACTTACACACGTAACACACATCATCCGCAGGTAATTAAGATAAATAAATACATAATTTAAGTAACTTAAATGTGAAGTGATGTTAATTAAAAGCTAATGTTCAAGATTGTTATTCAAACCTGTGATGAATGTTTTCATCAAACGCTGATCATTCTGTAACCTATCTGTTCAAACCTGTGCAGTTATATGAGAACAGGTTTCAATGTCAAACCTGTTCAATAGTTGAACAGATTACAAGGCTTTGCCTTGTATGACAGAATACAGAGTGAGCAGGTTTTGGGTTTAGACAACAGAACAGGTTCGAGAGAAAAACTTAGTTTTGACCTTGTTATTTTGGCAAACCTGTTTCTTGTCAAACATGTTCAATTCTTAACAAACTGGCTACGTACAGAGCATATGAAACCTGTTCTGTCAAAGCTATTTTGTAATATTTTATCAGATTTGATTAAGTAGCTTTAGAACATCATTGACACTTAGTCACTTTTATTTAACATTCCCAGCTTGCATACAAGGGATTAAACATATTTTCATCAAGAGGTTTGGTGAAAATATCTGTAAGCTGTTCTTCTGTGGGAACAAAAGTTACCTCCACATTACCTTTTTGGATGTGATCTCTTATGAAGTGACGTCTGACCTCAATATGCTTTGTTCTAGAGTGGAAGACAAGATTGTTGAAGATGGCTATGGAACTTGTATTATCACATAGAATAGGAATTTTCCTATATAAAAACCATAGTCTATAACCTGATGTTGCATCAATAGAATCTGCCCACAGCAGCTTCCAAAAGCAATGTATTCAGCTTCAATAGTACAAGTGGAAACAGAATTCCGCTTCTTACGGTACCAACTGATCAACTTTCCCCTAAGGAGTTGATATCCACTTGTGCTCTTTCTGTCTAGCTTGCAACCTGCAAAATCATAATCTGTATAGCCAATTAAATCAAGGCTGCAGTCTTTGGGATACCAAAGACCCAACCTAGTGTACCCTTTAGGTATCTGGAAATTCTTTTCACAGCACCTAGATGTGATTCCTTTGGATCGGCTTGGAACCTAGCACATGGACGTGTAGCAAACATTATATCTGGTCTACTGGCAGTCTGATATAGCAAGCTCCTAATCATACATTTGTAAGCTGTTACAGAAACAGCTTTTCCACATGTATCAGCATCCAATGTAACATTGGTTGCCAATGGGAATTTGAAGGGAGAACATTGATCAAATTTAAACTTTTTTAAGAGATCTAATGTATACTTTCTTTGATTTAAGAAAATTCCATTTGAGGTTTGTTTAACCTGTAATCCTAGAAAGAAACTTAGTTCACCCATCATGCTCATTTCATACTTAGATTTCATGAGCAGTGAAAAATTCTAGCATAATTGTTCGTTAGTAGAACCAAATATTATGTCATCCACATAAATTTGAACAAGCAAAATATCATTTTTCACTTTCTTTATGAACAATGTAGTATCCACTTTACCTCTGAAATAGCCATTGCTCATAAGGAAATCAGTAAGAGTATCATACCAGGCTCTTGAGGCTTGTTTTAGACAATAGAGTGCTTTGTCCAACTTATAGATAAAGCTTGGATGATTTTCATTTTCAAAACCTGGTGGCTGCTTAACATATACCTCTTCTTGCAGCTTACCATTCAAAAATGCACTTTTTACATCCATTTGAAATACCTTCATGCTTTTGTGAGCAACATAAGCTAGAAACAAACAAATAGCTTCTAGCCTAGCCACCACAGCTAATGTTTCATCATAGTCAATACTTTCTTCTTGTCTATACCCTTGAGCAACTAGTCTTGCCTTATTTCTAATGACATGACCTTGCTCATCCATCTTGTTTCTTAAAACCCATTTAGTACCAATTATGTCTTACCTTATAGTGCAGGGACCAACTTTCATACTTTGTTTCTCTCAAACTGATTGAGTTCCTCCTGCATGGCAGTGATCTAATTGGCATCTTTCAGTGCATCATCATTTTTCTTTTACTCCATTAGGAACAGAAAACTTGAGAACATCCAAAAGTTCTCAAGACTGTCCCATCTTTTCTGCACACCTTTATTGATGTCACCAACTATTTGATCATTTAGGTGAACTCTGATCCACTTAAGATCATGTTTCAATGAGGATTCCTCTATATCAGTTTCATACTCAGCAGGTCTTGTAGAACAGCTCTCATGATTTTCAGATACACTGACATCTTGAGCCTGTTCACTTGTTGAGGATGAACCGTTGTTGTTGAACACATCAGCAGAGTATTCAGGGAAATCAACATTGATTGGTTCTGGAAATGTTACATTAACTATATCAGTGCACTTATTCACACAGGGTGTATCAATATAGTCATGATCATGTCCATTGTGGTTAACAGGTTCCACTCTAGGTCATGTGGAATCTCTGGAGTCCTTTTCTTTAGCATTAGAATGCATGAGACCATCAAAGCTGAAATCTCCTGAAACTGATTCGGGAACAGCTTTGGTTGAAGGATTTACAAACTCTTCAAAGGTCACATTGATAGATTCATCTATCACCTTTCTCCTGGGGTTGTATACTCTATAGGCTTTGGAAACTACTAAGTATCCAACAAACAATCCTTCATCAGCTTTGGGTTCAAATTTGGTCAGCTGATCCCTTTGATTCAGAATGAAACAAGGACATCCAAACACATGGAAGTAGCTTATATTTGGCTTTCTTCCTTTGAGTAATTCAAAAGGAGTTTCGTTGAACCTTTTTACCACTAAGGATCTATTTTGAGTGAATCAAGCAGTGTTGACAGCTTCAGTCCAAAATGATGAAGGTAGACCTGATGCACACAACATTGTCCTAGCAGCTTCTATAAGGGTCCTATTTCTTCTTTCAGCAACTCCATTTTGTTGTGGAGACCTTACAGCTGAAAAGTTTTGAGAAATCCCCTTTTCTTCACAGAAGTCCTCAAGAGTGCTATTTTTGAATCCAGTACCAAGATCACTTCTAAGCTGCTCGACTTGGGCAGAGTTCAGAACTTCGATCTTCTTGATAAACCCAATAATTTCTCTTGCTGCCTCTCCTTTGGTCTTTAGGAAGATCACCCAAGTGTACCAGGAGAACTCATCAACCATTACTAAGGTGCATCTTCTACCTCCTAGACTTGAGACATTAACAGGTCCAAATAAGTCCATGTGGATTAAGAAGAGAGGTGTATCAATAGAGAAATTATGCTTAGATTTAAAGGATGTTTTTCTTTCCTTACCCTTCTCACAAGCTGTGCAGAGTTTATCCTTAATAACTCTTTCTTACAGAGTTTCTTGATATTCTTGAAGTTCAGGTGTGTGTTAGTGCATCCTGTGTGACGATAGCAGTCTAAGTATAGACGATATTTTGTAATAGTCAATTTGTTCGTAATTGCATATAAATACGTGTTTGATATATGTTTGTTATATATTTGATATATTTGATATATGTTTGATATTGATTATATGTATGTTTGAACTTGGTTGTAATTAATGTGTTACAATAAGTTCAAACATAAGTTCATAGATAAGTTCAAACGTAAGTTCAAAGATAAGTTCAAACATAAGTTCAAAGGAAAGTTCAAAGTAACTGGTTCAAACTTATGGAGGACAAGTTCGAAGGGCCTTGGGCTTAGTCGAACTTATCATGGGCAAGTTCAAACCAGGGGTTATAATCAAGTGTTAATTCGTTTTAATTAACAACTTTTGCAGAATTCGAAAAGAGATTAGTGCATAGGCGATCTAGAACTTGCAAGGAGATTGAGTGTTTGTTCTTGGAGAGAATCACGTGTCGGGGCGTTCTAGTGTTCGTCTATCGTGTGTGTCTCCGTGTTTCGTGTGCGTGGTCTATCCGTCAAACCACTAACGAGGATTCCGCACTCGTTGGACGGCGTCGCGTCAAGATAGGATCTGTAGGTAGGCGACCTTACAAGTGGTAGCAGAGCCATAAGGGTGTTTTTAGTGTTCTTCGTGTTAATAAACAACATTTGTGGTTTCTTGGCGTTTTTGGACGGAAAAAATCACTTCTCGGTTAGTTTTTCGAGTTATACAAGCAAGATAACGGAGAAAAGTTTGCATTAGTTCACTTTTTGGTCGAAATCAGTATTTTTAGACTTAAAAATATTGGATTAAACTGAAAACTTGAAAAAATTAAATTTTTGGCCGTTTTTCGAACTTGTGGCGCTCGAACATAGGGGGTATTAGGGTTTGTTCGAATTTGTCAGAAATTCGAACTTGTCAGAAAATACGCTCGTCTCGAATTTATTTTAGGGTTTCATTCGAATTTGACTGAGATTCGAATTTGCTAGCATTCGAATTTGTCTGGATTCGAACTTGTCAGAAACCTCGAACTTGTCATATTTTCGAATTTGTTGAATTCGAACTTACTGAATTTCGAATTTAATTTTAAACGAATTTATTATTAAACTAATTCGAACTTACTCAAGTTCGAAAGAGTTGATTTTAAATTAATTTCAAATTAAATCAATTAAGTTCGAATTTAAAAAGTTTAGAAACGATGACTAGTTTGCAAAAGTTTATCGAAATGAATCACGAAGTAGGCAAGACAAATTCTCCACCAAAGCTGATGAGGTTGGAAGACTACTACTGGTGGAAGGATAGGTATGCTGACTTTGATGGTTTCAATGACATGCAGATGTGGATCTGTATCGATGAGGGATACATTCCGCCTACTCTGGAGTTTGAGGGTCGTCAGAGAGTTCTGACATATCAGAAGATGAAGGATGACGACAAGAAACTATATGAGGCTGAGAACAGAGCGTTTTCTATCATTCGCATGACACTACCTCAGGAGATTCTACACACATTCAGGAATCATCATACAGCTAAAGAGTTGAGGGATGCACTCGAGAAAAGATGTGAGGGAAATCCGAGGGTTAGGAAAGGAGGACCGAGATGCTTAAGCAGCAGTTTGCTATTCTCAAGGCATTGAAAAACGAAAAGCTGGATGAGACTATCACAAGTAACTATCAATTACTGACAGAGTTGGATAATCATGATGTCGAGTATCGTGAACTTGAGAAGATTGAGATGCTTCTAGATGCTTTACCAGCGAAATGGGAGATGTACGTAGCGCTCATAAAGCATGATGAAGAAAAATATGAAACTCTTACGCTCGAAGGAGTCATTGGCACGCTGAGGGCTTACAACTTTCAGTTACTCAAGAAGGAACGGGAATATGACCAAGTCCAAGATCCAGATATGTATTTTGGAAAGTCCAAACCTTCGGTCGCGAGTGAACTGAAAACAGCTACAGCATTCTTCACGGGCGAAGCGTCTATTCTAGTGGACGTAGAAGACACAAGCAGTCGGGCTTTCTTAGGGTATTCTAAACCGGAAGAGAGACCGACTCAATCAACATCTACTTTTCAACAGTACACAAAGATGTCTATGAGTGCACAATCAGCCAAAACTCATCTGAATCTTTTGGCTTCGTTTGCTGCAGCATACGGAAATTGTGTACAAGGTAAAATTAACGATCATGCGTTATGGGAAGAGGATTTTGATCAGGTGGATCCTGAAGATTTAGAAGAAATGGATATTCAATGGCAACTGGCCATGGTGACTTAGAGGGTCAAAAGATTCATAAAACGAACAGGCAGATATCTGAACGTTAGCAACAATAAGATTGGGTTCGACAAATCCAAAGTTAAGTGCTATAACTGCCACAGGTTAGGACATTTTGCTCGAGAGTGTCAAAGACCCAAGGTTGAGAACTATCAGAATCAATGTCAAGGAAGATAGCAATCTTCTAGTTCGGGTAATCAAGCAAACATCGCTGGTCTGTTAACCAACGTATCATCGAACAGACAGCTTGATGGGACGTATGATTGGAGTTCACATCCAGATTCTTGTTGGTACACCCTGTGTGACGATAGCAGTCTAAGTTGTGTTAGCATTTTGTCTAAGTGATATTACAAGGTATTGAATATTAACTAGTGTTTGATATATGTGATTTTGTATGTTTGATATTTATTGTTGTATGTTTGAACTTGGTGTAACGTATTACAAGAAGTTCAAACATAAAGTTCAAAGATTAAATCAGACATAAGTTAAAACAAATATTCAAATAGAATTTTGACATGTGAAATTCGAATTTAGGATATATTCGAATTTAACATCGAAGGTAAATTCGAATTTGTCATTTGGACAAATTCGAATGGGCCTTGGGCCTGGTTCGAGTTTGTCCTATGACAAACTCGAATGGGTCTCTATAATTAGGGATTAACTCGAATGATTAGCAAACTTTTGCAGAATTCCGTGTGTGATTAGAAGAAGGCGATATCAGCTATCTGTGTGTGTGTTCGGATTGTATCATTGCGTAGGTTCATTCGTAGTCGTTCGTACAACGAGGATTCCGCACTCGTTGGTGTGTGTCGCGTCTAGATAGATCTGTAGTGTGTAGACCTTAGCTGGGACTTTGGTATCACGCGGAGGGCGATCTGGAATTGGAGGCGTTCACGGATTCAGACTATGGTGGATGTAGCTTGAAGCGCAAGTCAACAACTGGAGGTTGTCAGTTCCTAGGAGGGAGATTCGTTTCCTGGCAATGCAAGGAACAGACTTTGGTAGCCGTGTCAACGTGCGAGGCCGAATATGATGCTGCTGGTAGTTGCTGTTCACAGGTTCTGTGGATACAACAACAATTGCGGGATTACGGTTTGACTTATACTCATACTCCTATTAGGATAGATAACCAGTCAACAATTGCTATTACTAATAATCCAGTTAAACATAATAAAACCAAGCACATAGACATAAGACATCGTTTTATACGTGATTGTGCTGAAAAAAACTTAATCAAGCTGGTAAAAGTGGCAACGGATGATAATAATGCTGATTTATTGACCAAACCTTTTGATAAGTCACGTTTTGAGTATTTGATTCAACTAAATGGAATGCGTAATCTAGAGTGAGTTGACCTTAGTAAAGTTTTATTTCTTTTTATAGTAGTAGTCTTTCTTTCTTTTTATAGTAAGTGTGGTAGCTTAGGATAGTTTCCTTTTATAGTAAGTAAGTAGGCTATTATAGTTTCTTACTTTTATTTATGAAAAACAAAAAAAAAAAGAAAAACAAAAAAAATTCAAAAAAAGAGAATATCAGAAAAACAGTTAAGTCTTAGATGCATAGGTTCAAAGTGACGAAAAGTAGCACAGTTAATACAGGCTCTAAGTGTTTAGATTTCACACATAATGCACCTAAAATTCTAAGTGTTATACATTAACTAGTTTGATATGTTGGTAGGCATAATACATATAGGGAGTATCAAGGCTAATAAAATATTCTAGAAAAAGTCAAACGTGTCACTAACTTAGATGTATGACCAATTGGTCTTAATTTTTATGTTAGAGACATACAGACATTGATTCTGAATGAGGTATGCAAACTTTCTGGGGATGTATAGCAATATCAGATACATCTTAAAATGGAAAGAACAGAAAAATCATACACTGAGTTGAGAGTCAAAACAAGTAACTATGTTTTACGTAAGTACAGACCTGTTGCCTCTGTTTTGATTCGAGTTAGCAAGATAAGTCGCTTTGTTGTACTTCGGTACAGACCTGTCACCGCTGTCTTCCTAGCTTTAAAAATAAACTTTAAGACAAACTAAGACACTTTGTTTTATGTAAATACAGACCTGTGTCCGATGTTTACCTTTTAGTTATAATCATTGTGTGTATGCCTTGATCATAAAAGTGTGTCTATGTATGAGTCACGTAAGATAATTTCATGATAAATAAAAAGGCCAAGGGATATTCCGAAATGTAACATGTTTGAAGGGAAAATAATACCAACAATCGGCTAGAAATGTATGTCACGACAAACAATCAAAGGAATAAAAAAATTCCTAAGTGTGAAAGTTTAAAATACTGAAAGTGCGTATTTGACACCGCTATCTGATTGAATCTTTCTTTGACTATACTCGTCAAAAATATTATGTTAATGTTAAGTCTAGGTTGTAAATTTTTAAAATAATGTAGATTAGTTTAATGTTTAATTTTTGTTCACAATTTTAACTTTAATTTGTTTTATTTTATTTTAGTTTATTTTATTTTATTTTAGTTTATTTTATTTTTATTTTTATTTTTATTTTTACTTAGGAAAAAGGTCAAAATTACTGAGGGTGCGTTCCTAGTTGAATAAAATAAACACTGCGTGAAAATCTTGTGCTTAGGGTAAAAGATTTGGCATAGTTTATTCCGTTAGACGAAAAAGTTGGAAAAGTTGAATTTATTTCAAAGATTTTCAAAATTTTCAAAATTTTCAAGTTACATTCGAGGTTAACCCAAAATCGAATATACATTCAAATTTGGGCAGGTACTTCGAGTTTGGCATTAAATTCGAAAGATGTCACAAACTCGAAGGTGGTTGGTATAAATAAGTCAACAGTGACAAGTCATTATCACCTACTTCCGAATTTGAGTGTTCGAGTTTATTGTGAGCGATTTCGAGTTTAACCTTCGACTTTGCCGTATTCGAATTTTCTACTATTTGTCGAGTTTTTGTCCGTTTGTCTTCGAGACTACTAACAAATCTAGGTATATTCAACAGTATTGTACAAGATTTAGGTGGTTTTAGACTCCATTTGAGCCAAAATTAACGGATTTTGATGTTTTAATGGTGGAAAGTTTGTATATCAAAATAACAAACTTTGAACCGGTGAAACGTCAAATTGATTACAAATATCTTTGATTAGAACCTAATAGGACTAATGGATGTAATTTTCTAAGTCTAAATTGGTTAAAATCTTGGATTTTTGATGTCACTCAAACCGACATGTTCGAATTTGATCATGGTCTCGAATTTGATCGTGGCTTCGAGTTTGTCATTAATCTCGAAGCAGCCAATAAATTCGAAACTAGGGTTGTTTCGAACTTGTCATTCGAGTTTACCATTATATTCGAATTATTTCCTTAAAATTTAAAATTAAACTTGTAGAAATTCATATGTGTTGGATTTGGTACTTACACAAGTCCTAAATAAAACAAATTTTAATTTAAACAAGTTCATGTTTATATGGATAATTCTAATATTTTTTATACTTTATTATGCAGATATGGCAGATAGAGTTTTTGTTTCAAAGCATAATATGGTCATTTCTCCGGACCATGAGATACCAGAAGCTCAAGCATACCGCCAAATGGTAGATTTTTTGGTCGGTTCAAGGATTTCATATGCTCTGTCGCATAACATTCAGACCGTAATCCCATATGTTAGAGAATTTTGGTATCATTTACAAGTTGATTGTACTGTTATTCCAACAGTATTAAGGACGAGGATTGTTGGACACCCTCTAGTGTTTTCAGCTGACGTATTGCGCAGAGTGTTGCAGCTAGGCTCTCCAGAGCAAGAAAACGGGCCGATTGACTTTCCGTTAGCAATCAGGCAAGCTGCATCTATCAGAATGGGATATAGTTTGGATGTGACTAAGTCCTCATACATGAAGAGTGGGCTGATAGGGCAATGGCGATATCTATCACATGTCTTTATGGTGTGTTTTGCTGCCAAGAAAGCAGGATTCGATTATATCGTATCGAAGATTCAGTCAGGGATGATAGCGCTGGTGTACAATCAGAAATTCAGCTACTCAGAAATGTTCTTTGCGGAGTTTGTCCAGCAGATAACAGCTCCTGCACGAGAATGATTTCTGTTATATCCGAGATTTGTGATGATGCTGATAAGGCATTTCCTGCCGAACCTGCCGCAGCTGAATGATATTCAAAGCGTTGCGGTCATTGATAAAAGAATTTTTGCAGACTGCCAGGCACATAGAGGTGCTCTGGCTAGGCCAGTGGAGGCACCACTTTTTGGTGCGGTGGTCAATCCAGATTTCCAAGTCGGTGAAGGTGCCAATTGGGCAGGGGAAATTCAATTTCCACAGCAGCCGCAACAACAACAGCAACCGCAACAGCCAAGGCCTCAGCAACAAAGGAGGAGGCAAAGACCGTCAGCGAGACAAATTCAGGCAGCTAGGCCTTCAACAAGTCAAGTGCAGGAGCCAGAGGAAGCTGGTCCTTCCACTGTACCTCCCGTATCTGATCCAAGGCTTCAAACTTTGGAAGAAATTTGGGCATCTGGACCGCATGCCAATGAGGAAATTACGGCTGAGCTTGTTGGAGATATTCTGGAAACTCCAACTGGGGAAGTTGATATTTTTAAGCAGATCGATGAGTATCAACCTGAGGCAGCAGGTGAAGCCGAGTCAACTTCAGAATCTGAGTCAGAAGAAGCAGATGAAATAGAAGTTGAGGCACCAAACACAGTGACAGAAGATCCGTCTATTCGCATAGGCACATATGGATCAAGGTTAGTGGTGATTGAGGAAGAAGCTAGAAGGAGAAGAGCTTCGGGGGAGTTAGATGACTCAGATTTTGAGGAAGAAGAAATAACTCCTTTGGTGCCTAGGCATAGGGCCAAATGGCACCGTTTTATGCAGGGAGCTTCATCTGCATCTGCTTCTGAGCCAGAAATGCCTACCGCTCAACCAACAGAACGAACATCCATTCCGCCACCACCACCACCTGTTCAAACATTCATTCCCTCACCAATCACCCCAACTCCCATCCAATCCATTCCATCCACCTCATCAACCTTCACAGATAATCAAAGGTTTTCTGAGCTTAGGAGCAAGGTTGACTTCCAACAAGTCCAAATCTTTCAGTTAACGAAAGCAATCGGTGAAATACAGGCACATAATGCAACTGTTGACAAGGAGAATGCTGAGTTAAGGAAATCTGTTCGAAAGATGGAAGAAGAAAATCTTGAGCTTAAAACTTTTGTTTCAAATCAAGCTGCAAAAATCAGAACAATGAGGTCCCTTATTGAGCAGCTAATGAAAAATCTAAAAGCTCAGGGGGAGACAAGCTGTAGAGATGCTGATGAGCAATGAAGGGAAGGTGATGACGATGGCAATGATCCCAATGCACCTGAATAGAATGAGCCAGTAGATTTTCCTGCTGCTATATGCTGAAACTCAGGGGGAGCCTAGTCAAAGTGGAGCTGAAGGAGGTCAGGCTGGTTCCTCAAAGACTTATCAAAGCGATATGATAGACGCCTTGAGAGACATTGAGGAAGAAGTTATGGATTTTGATTTTGAAGAAGAGATAGAAGACTTGGAAGAAGGAGAATTCGTACTGGAGGATGTAGTTGATTGGAGATCTGACGATGAAGTGATAGAAGACGAGGACGATAATGTCAATGAAGTGATTATCAATTCACAGCCTATCACGGAGTTATATGTGCGAGATAATCACAATGTGATTGATATAGATGAGATCAAGATAGCCTCGGTCGAAGACTCTGAACTTGAAGAAGCAGAAAAGGAGCCTTCCAGGGCTGATTTAATGAATCTGTGGTTCAAGAAGGAAGAAAAGAAAGAAAAGCCGAAGATGAAGAAGAAGATGAGAATTCCTGGGGCAGAAAGTCTCTCAGGAGGTATTATCAGCTGGTTCTTTGACATAGAACTGCAGCTTTTCATTCTGAAGAGGAGAGATAGACTCCAGTACCTGAGGCGTACGCTTAAAGTATTTAATACATTGCCAAAGGTAGAAGTGAAGGAGTTAGCATGGAAAGAATTGATCAATATCGGTGAGGACCCATATGCTGAGATTATAGCCAAGATAATAAGAAAAGAGGGTCGTTCTGGAAAGTTTGAAAGACTTAAGCCGAGATCAGGAAAAAGTATAGAGGATGAATCAAGGATAGATCCTCATACGGGAAGGCCTTGGGCCAGAATGGTTTATAAACCCGTCAAGTGTTTGAAAAGGGTGCCTATGAAATCGATGCCACAGAATCTTTTGAGTAACATGAAATGGTGGTACATCGATAATGAAACGGCTGAAGCTATAATGGAGGATACACAGGACAAAGTTATTTTGAGAGTGTATGATCCACTGCATTTAATAAACCTATCGAAGGACGACCTGAAGAAGCTACATGATCAGCATATCTTCTTTCACGAAGGATGGAGATCTGAAGCCAGAAAGTTCCAGAAGATAGTTAGAGTATGCATAGATGCAGATATATATGCAGGAAGTAGTATATATGGTCCAGGTACTTAATCAAAATGTAAATAGTTAGAAGCTATCGTCAAGGGGGAGTCTGTTGGTACACCCTGTGTGACGATAGCAGTCTAAGTTGTGTTAGCATTTTGTCTAAGTGATATTACAAGGTATTGAATATTAACTAGTGTTTGATATATGTGATTTTGTATGTTTCATATTTATTGTTGTATGTTTGAACTTGGTGTAACGTATTACAAGAAGTTCAAACATAAAGTTCAAAGATTAAATCAAACATAAGTTAAAACAAATATTCAAATAGAAGTTTGACATGTGAAATTCGAATTTAGGATATATTCGAATTTAACATCGAAGGTAAATTCGAATTTTTCATATGGACAAATTCGAATAGGCCATGGGCCTGGTTCGAGTTTGTCCCATGACTTGCTCACAATCTCATTTGTGTCTCTCAGATCTGTGATAAGAAGAATTCAATATTATTTACTGATACTGAAGCGTTAGTGCTGAAGCCGGGATTCAAAATTCCTGAAGAGTGGATTATGATGAGCGCCCCAAGGAAAAATGATTTGTACATGCTGGACATGAAGATCTCGAATTTTTCGATGGGAATGATATGTCTTTTATCATAAAAGCTTCAGAGACCGAATCAGTCTTATGGCACAGACGCATGGCACACTTGCACCTGAGAAAAATGAAGTACATCACTAAACATGGACTGGTGCAAGGTGTCCCGATGAAGAGTTTTCAGTTTGAAGACAAGTGTCTACCGTGCAAGAAAGGCAAACAACACAAGAAGTCACACAAGTCAAAGATTCAGAACTCTATAGCTTCCCCTTTATATTTGTTGCATATGGACCTATTCGGACCTATCAACAAAAGGAGTATAGGTGGTAGTTGGTACTGTTTAGTTATCACTGATGATTACTCATGATTTTCATGGGTTTTCTTTTTAGGTACGAAGGACGAGACAGCTGCAAAGTTGATTGGGTTCTTAAACCAATTCGAAAACTCCTATGGGACGAGGGTAAAACGTATCAGGAGTGATAATGGAACAGAGTTTAAAAACACAGTAATTGGTGTATATTGCCTATCCAAAGGCATAGTGCACTAATTTAGTGCACCTTCTGAGCCACAACAAAATGGGGTGGCAGAACGGAAGTACAGGACTTTGAATGAGGCAGCAAAGACCATGCTCTCGGATTCAAAGCTTCCTACCATGTTTTGGGGGGAGGCAGTGAATACCGCTTGTCATGTTTTAAGTCGGGTCCTTACTGTCAAATCACTGAACAAAACCTGTTATGATGTTCTGAATAAAAGACCACCAAATTTAACTGGCTTCGAACCGTTTGGGGTACCGTGTACTTTAATGAAAACAAAACATCAACCTAAGTTTGGTGAAAAGGCTGACGAAGGTTATTTCCTAGGTTATGTGCCGAACTCACCAAACAAACGGGGTTTAAACAAAACAAACGGTACGGTAGAATTGTGTATAACATTGATGTAACAAGTTATACACATGAACCCCAAACTGGTCCGGAATGGATATATGTTTATGACAAATTGTTTGAATCATTTAACATTCCTTTGGATGGAAATGCAGGTACAATTAAGCATGACTTATCGTCATTAAATCTGAATGACGACGGTCAAGGTTTTCCGATGACGAGCATTCCATCAACTTCTGAGCCTACAACGACAGAAGATAGGTCTCCAGGAGAGAATGATTCTGAGTTACCTACAAACGAGAATCAGAGTACTACTTCTAACTCCGAGGACAGTGATCATGAGGAAGAGAATGTAGCATCTGAAGTCGTTCTCCCGATAGGTGAAATAGGATCAAACTTAGAAGATAATCTTAGGGTCGATGAGATTGAAACATCGAGGATAAATAAGGATCATCCGATTGAAAGTATCATAGGAAATCCGCATTCTGGTGTGAGAACTAGGAGTAGTTTGAATAACAACACAGTGTTGTTGTCGATGATTAATGACTCCGAGGCTTTTCACACTTGCCTTTATTCGTGTTTCATCTCACATGTAGAGCCGAAGACTGTGCAAATGGCACTGAAAGACAACTCTTGGCTTGAAGCGATGCAAGAAGAACTGTCACAATTCAGAAAGCTTGAAGTATGGGAGTTATTGTCGTTACCTCGAGGAGAAGCTGCAATAAGAACCAAGTGGGTTTTTAAGTGCAAGAGAGATGATCGGGGTATTGTAACTCGCAACAAGGCAAGGCTTGTCGTTAAGGGTTTCAACCAAGAAGAATGAATCAGATTACAACGAGGTGTTTGCACCAGTGGCGAGGCTGGAGGCAATCCGTTTGTTTCTAGCCTTTGCATCCTTCAAAGGATTTAAAGTCTATCAACTAGATGTAAAGAGTGCCTTTCTATATGGCAAGGTGAAGGAACTGGTGTATGTCAAACAACCGCCCGGGTTTACAGATCCAAAGTATCCAGACAGAGTGTATCGTCTTGATAAGGCTTTGTCTGGATTACATCAAGCACCAAGGGCATGGTACGAGACGCTATCAACTCATATTTTGGACAACGGGTTTGAAAGAGGGAGAATTGATAGTACGTTGTTTGAGAAGAGGAAGGGAGAACATTTTATCTTGGTACAAGTGTACATGGATGACATTATTTTTGGGTCATCAGACGAGCAGATGTGCAAAGATTTCGTGAAGGTGATGAAGTCAAATTTTGAGATGAGTGTTATGGGAGAGTTGAACTTCTTTCTGGGTTTGCAAGTTGAACAAAGGAAGGAGGGTATGTTTATCCATCAGACGAATATGTCTACGATATTCTGGAGCGCTTCAGGATGGAGGGAACAAAGCTGAGTGCTCACTTTAGTACACCGATTCAAGTGAATCACAATCTCGGACGGGGTACAGAAAGTGATACTGATGTGGATCTGACTCTATATCGGGCCATGATCGGGTTACTCATGTATTCAACTGTTTCTAGACTTTGCTCTGTGTATTTGTGCTAGGTTTCAAGCCAACCCGAAAGAAATGCATATGAAAGCTGTGATGCGGATTCTTAGATACCTCAAGTCGGAACCGAAGCTGGGATTTTCATATCACGCTGATGGTGATCTGGAATTGGAAGCATTCACGGATTCAGATTATGGAGGTTGCAGCTTGAATCGAAAAGTCAACAACTGGAGGTTGTCGGTTCCTTGGAGGGAGGCTCGTATCCTGGCATTGCAAGAAACAGACTTCGGTAGTCGTGTCAACATGCGAGGTCGAATATGTAGCTGTTGGTAGTTGATGTCCCAGGTTTTGTGGATACAACAACAATTGCGGGACTACGGTTTGACTTACGCTCATACTCCCATTAGGATTATATAATCAATCTACTATTGCTATAACTAATAATCCAGTGAAACACAGTAAAACTAAGCACATAGACATAAGACATCATTTTATACGTGATTGTGCTGAAAAGAACTTAATAAAGATGGTAAAAGTGGCAACGGAAGATAACAATGTTGATTTATTCACTAAAGCTTTTGATAAGTCACACATTGAGTTGTTAGTTCAACTGAATGGTATGCGTAATCCAGAGTAACTTGACCTTAGTATATTTTCTTTCTTTTATAGTAACTTAGTAGTTAAGTAGAATTTATTTCCTTTTATAGTAAGTTAGTAGGTTACTTTATTAGGTTATTTTAAAAATGAAAAACAAAAGAAAAAAGAGAGAAAACCACAAAAAATTCAAAAAAAGAGAATATTAGAAAATTGAGTTAAGTCTTAGAATCATAGGTTCAAAGTGACGAAAATTAGCACAGTCTAAACAAACTCTAAAGTGTTAAGCTTTCACACATAATGCACCATAAATTCCAAGTGATGTACAATTTCTAGCTTGATGTGTTGGTAGGCATAATACACAAAGGGTCTCGAAAGCTAATAAAATATTCAAGAGAAAGTCATATGTGTAACTAACTTAGATGTATGACCAAATGGTTTTAATTTCTATGTTAGAGACATACATACAATGATTCTAAATGAGGTATGCAAATTTTCTGGGGGATGTATAGCCACATCAAATACATCTTAAAGAAACGAAGAGAAAATAAAAATTTTGATAGTAAGGAGAGAGTCAAAACAAGTCACTTTGTTGTACATAAGTACAGACCTGTTACCTCTGGTTTGACTCGAGTTAGCAAGATAAGTCGCTTTGTTGTACGTAAGTACAGACCTGTCACCGCTGTCTTGTTAACTTTAAATAAACTTTAAGACAAACTAAGACACCTTGTTGTATGTATATACATAATTGTGTCTGACGTTTGCCTTTTAAAGAAAATTTGCAATACCGAAAAGTTATAATCATTGTGTGTATGCCTTGATCATAGAAGTATGTCTAAGTATGAGACACGTAAGGTAATTTCTTGATAAATAAAAAGGCCAAGGGATATTCCAAAGTGTAACATGTTTAAAGGGAAAAGAATACCGACAATCGACTTGGAATGTATATCACGACAAACAATCAAAGGAATAAAAAATTCCTAAGTGTGAAAGTGTAATATTGAAAGTGCATATTGACACCGCTATCTGATTGAACCTTATTTGACTTTCTCGCAAAAATATTTTGTTAGTTTAGGTTGTAAATTTTTAAAAATAGTTTAGAATAGCTTAATTTTAAACATAGTTCAAATTTTATTTTATTTTATTTTATTTTTAATCTTATTCTAGGTAGGAAAAAGGTCAAAGTTAGTAGGATGCATTTTTGGTTGAATAAACAAATATTGTGTGAAAATTTTGTAGCTTGGTGTGAATGACTTTACAAGTTTTAAAAATTCCGTTACACGAAAAAGTTGAAAAAGTTAAATTTTTTTCAAGTATTTTCAAAATTTTCACCCAAGTTCGAAATTCAGACAAATTCGAACTCAAATTCGAATTTGTCAGGAAGTTCGAACATATGGCAAGTTCGAAGGTAGTTGGTATAAATAGGTCAACAGTTCGACATATAAGGCACCTACCTTCGATTTTATTCATTCGAACTTGTCTTGCGATTTCGAACTTGTTCATTCGAACTTGTCGTTTCGACTTTGCTACTATTTCTCGAAGTTTTTCTCATTTTTCTCGAACCTAATCACATACTTAGGTATAATAATCATAATTATACAAAGTTTGGGTACTTTAGGACTCTTTTATGGCAAAAAATCGAGTTTATTGGGTAGTTTCTGGGTTTAAACTATGTGGTTCAAAATCACAAGTTTTAACCGGTGGAAGTTCAAATAAAACACATATAACTTCGATTAGAACCCAATAGGACTAGACTATACTATTTTTTAAGTCAAATGGGGTTAAGATCATGGATTTTAGTTTGAAAATGACCGACTTCGAACATGCTCATCATGTTCGAACTTGTCAGAAAGTTCGAACTTGTTGAAATATCTAAAAGTTCGAAGTCAGTCTAGTTCGAACATAATCCTCGAAATTGTTTAAATTCAAATGTTTTTAGAAAATAAATTCGAACTTGTAGAAATACGAATGTGTTGGATTTCGAATTTATGTAAGTTCGAAATTATGCAAATTCGAAATAACCAAGTTTCATTTTTTCCTTCACTACTAATATTGGTTGTTGTTTCTATGTGCATATATGGGCGATCGGGCTTTCTATAATAAACATAACATGGTTATGTCGGTGGATAGAGAATTGCCTGAAGCTCAATTGTATCGTCACATCGTTGAGTTTTTGACGCAATCGCGGGTCGCTTATGCTCCGACTCATAATCTGCAGATCATTTTGCCGTATGTACGTCAGTTTTGGGAGCATCTTCAGGTTGATTGCTCAGTGACGCCTACAGTCCTACGTATAAGAGTTGGGGGACAGCCTATAGTGTTTTCAGCTGCTATGCTACTACGTCAAATTCTACAGCTAGGCACAGAAGACCAGGAGGCAGGGCCTATAGACTTTCCGGTACATATCCGGTAAGTGGTGTTTTTGCGAATGGGATACGCCCAAGATATTACCAAAGAATCATATGTCAAGAGTGGCTTAATTGGCCAATGGCGTTATCTGGTGTACGTCATAATGGTTTGTTTTGCGCCGAAGAAGGCAGGTTTTGATACCATGGTGTCCAAGCTGCAGTCGGCATTGATTGCCTTAGTGTACAATAAGCGATTTAGTTTTTCGGAAATGTTCTTTGGGGAGTTTGTGCAACAAATCACAGCTCCGGTGAGGGAACGCTTTTTGATGTATCCTCAATTGGCAATGATGATCATCCGCCACTTTTTGCCCAATTTTCCACCTCTACTAGATACAAATGGCGTGGCCATAATAGATAAAAGGATTTTTGCTGACTGCCAGTCGCATAATGCGCGAAAGGTTGAGCAAGTCAGGCCGCAAGTGGCACCATTATTCGGGCAGTAATAGATCCAGATTTTGTACCCCCAGAAGGAGATAACTGGGCCGGTGAAGTTCAGTCACAACAGCAGCCATAACAACAACCACAACAACAACATCAACATCAACAGCAGCAGAGGCAGAGGCAAAGGCGCAGAGCACCGGCAAGCAGAGCTCTGGTAGCTAGACCATCCTCTAGCCGACAATCAGTATCGACTGCAGCTGGTCCATCCATGGAAGCTGCAGGTCCGTCGAGTTCTGCTCCACATTTTGATCAGAGGGCGCAAACCCTAAAAAAAATATGGGCTCAAGGAACTAATGCCGAGCAAGACATTGCGGCAGCACTAGTTCATGAGATCTTGGAGCCTCCAACTGATCTCAATGATATTCTAAGAGACATAGAAGAATACCAGCCACCTGAGGCAGAGGATATGGATACTGAGGTCCAGGGTGAAGTTGAAGCAGAAGGAGAAAGAATGCAGACTGAGGCTAAGGGTCAAGCAGAGACTGCCTCCGAGTCTGACTCTGATTCTAGTTCTGAGGAAATAGAAGAGGTTGAAGTTGTTGATCCGGCTGTCAGAATTGGCAGATATGGATCGAGACTAGTGGTCAGCAGACAAAAGATGACAAGACAAGCAGGTAGAGATGCAGAGGAAGAAGACTCTAATTTTGAAGAGGAAGAAGAAGTTTCACTCGTTCCTAGGCATAGGGCGAGGCGGCATAGATTCATGCTGGGAGCTCCATCCACCTCGGCTCCTGAACCTGTGATACCAGCTGCTCTATCAACTCCAACCACCGCTCCATCAACTTCCACCTCCACTCCATCATCATCATCAACATTCACTGACAATAAGCGGTTCAAAGAGCTGAAAGGAAAGGTGGACATCCAAACAGTCTAAATTTTTCAGCTGTCAACAGCAGTGAAAGAGCATTAAGCACATAATGCCAGACTTGATCAAGAAAATGCTGAGTTGAGAACAACAGTAGCTGATCAAGCGTCTGAGATTAAGGCTATGAAAACTCTCCTAGAGTAGTTACTGAAAAATCTACAAGCTCACGGGGAGAGTAGTTGGAGGGAAGTTGAAGTAAGGAGAGACGATGATGACGGCAATGATCCCGATGCTGAAAGAGAAAGTGAGCTAGCAGATCTTTCTCAGAAGACTGCTCAGCAAGCACAAATTCAGGGGGAGCCGAGTCAGTCAGGCATGGGAGATAGAGGCGCAGGCGAAGCTTCAGAGATTGTAGAACAAGAAATGATTGAAGCTTTAATGGATCTTGATGATCAAGAAGATTTAGAGGAAGGAGAATTTGTTTCAGGAGAGATTGTAGACTGGAAATCTGATGACGAGGTTGTGGAAGATGAAGACGACGATGTTGATGAAGTGATCATCCCTAAGCAGCCTATCACAGAACAATATGTGCATAATGATCAAGAGGTGATTGACATAGATGAGATTAAATTAGTGTATATGGATGATTCCGAATCTGACACAGCTGATAAGGAGCAAACTAGAGAAGATCTGATAAAGCTTTGGTTCAGAAAGGAAGAAAAGAAAACAGATCTAAAGATGAAGAAAAAGATGAGAGTGCCAAGTCATGGAAATCTCTCCGGAGGAATACTGAGCTGGTTCTTTGATAAAGAACTGCAACTATTCGTGCTGAAGAGAAGAGATGGCCTTCAATACTTATGGAGAACTTTGAAAGTCTTCAACACTCTGCCCAAGTGTGAAGTGAAATAGTTGGCTTGGAAAGAACTAATCAATCTAGGAGATGACCCATATGCTGAAGTTGTTGCTAAGATTATTCGAAGGGAGGGTCGATCTGGAAGATTTGAAAGGATTAAGCCTAGATCTGGGAAAAGAGTTGAAGATCTGTCAAGAGTAGATCCCCACACTGGAAATCCTTGGGCTAGGATGGTTTACAAGCCAGTCCGATGCCTCAAGAAAGTGCTGATGAAATCAATGCCACAAGATGTACTGAGAAACATGAAGTGGTGGTATGTTGACAATGAGACGGCGGATGCAGTGATGGAGGACTATGAGGACAAAGTAATTTTGAGAGTATGCGATCCACTACATCTGATCAATCTATCAAAGGACGACCTGAGAAAACTTCATGATCAGCTGATCTTCTTTCATGAAGGCTGGAGATCAGAAGGAAGGAAGTTCCAGAAGGTAGTTAGAGTTTGTATTGATCAGGGATTGTATGCTCGTAGTAGTTTATATAGCTCTAGTACTTAGACAAAATATATATAGTTAGATGCTATCGTCAAGGGGGAGTCTGTTAGTGCATCGTGTGTGACGATAGCAGTCTAAGTATAGACGATATTTTGTAATAGTCAATTTGTTCGTTATTGCATATAAATACGTGTTTGATATATGTTTGTTATATATTTGATATATTTGATATATGTTTGATATTGATTATATGTATGTTTCAACTTGGTTGTAATTAATGTGTTACAATAAGTTCAAACATAAGTTCATAGATAAGTTCAAACATAAGTTCAAAGATAAGTTCAAACATAAGTTCAAAGTAACTGGTTCGAACTTATAGAGGACAAGTTCGAAGGGCCTTGGGCTTAGTCGAACTTGTCCTGGTCAAGTTCGAACCAGGGGTTATAATCAACTGTTAATTCGTTTTTATTTAACAACTTTTGCAGAATTCGATAAGAGATTAGTGCAGAGGCGATCTCGAACTTGCAAGGAGATTGAGTGTTCGTTCTTGGAGAGAATCACGTGTCGGGGCGTTCTAGTATTCGTCTATCATCGTGTGTGTCTCCGTGTTTCGTGTGCATGGTCTATCCGTCAAATCGCTAACGAGGATTCCGCACTCGTTGGACGGCGTCGCGTCAAGATAGGATCCGTAGGTAGGCGACCTTACAGTGTGATAGCCTTTTGTGCCATAACAAGTTGAGTTCTGCATTGCTTCTTGAGATGAAACAGGTTTCAAATTGTTTGGTCAGCAGATTTCATATCTACAATATATACCTCTTTCTTTCTTTGTGCACACAACATAACTTTTCTTTGGGAATCCAGTATGTACCCTAGGTGCTTATCAAAGTTATCCTTATAGCCAACATCACAAAGTTGACTGATGCTTACAAGGTTATATTTTAGCCCAGACACATAGGCTACTCTGTTGAAGATTGCAGCACCTGCATGAAGGGTTCCATATCCTTCTGTGTATCCCTTAACATTGTCACCAAATGTGACTTTTCGGCCTTTGTCAAGCTTGAGGTCACTCAGCAGTTCCTTGCAACCTGTCATGTGGCCAGAGCATCCACTGTCCAAGTACCAAATCTGGCTTGGTTGTTTGACCTGCAGAGTAACAAGTGGAAACATTAGTTCTTAGAGGAACTCATCACAGGGATGAGTTCTCCTTCCTCACCAACATTTGTTGATGGAACACTTAGTTCAACACTAATAGTTCCAATTTTAATTATATCTGCTAAGATACTTCCCTCAATTACAAGGTTGCTTCCAACACTACTTGATTTTTCAATATTGGAGCTAATAGTGTCAGCACGCCTTCTGTCCTCAGTTTCAGGATAGTCCTTGGCCATGTGAGTTTTCTTTCCACAATTGTAGCATTTTCTTTTTCTTGATTTCTTGAAAGAAGAACTCTTAGAAACACATTCTTATTTATCTCTGTTTGGCTTATCAACAAGTTTTGCAAATGTTTCTGTTGTTTTAGCACAACCAATAGGTTTTGTAGAAGGTTCAATAGCAACAACTTTGCCCATATCCTCTTTCCTCTTTTTGGGAGGACATAGATCAAATACGGGCAATTTAACTATTTTCTGACCTTCCTCAGATTTGAAAAACTTATTTCCAATTTTCTCAGTTTGAGCAATGGCTTTACCTTTGCCTTTACTGAGCTGTGATGACTTTTGCCTACTTGTGGTAGTATGATCATCAGACTTGGTTTTAACAAAAGGTTTTCTTTCATTTATAACCAACTTACTACCATGATTTAAAAAATTATTTGAAACCACAACAGATTTACTTCTAACATGAGGTTTACCCATGTTGGATGTAGGCTGGTTTCCTTTTGAGAGTTTCTTCTCAAAGAATTCAGCATTGACTGGAGGAACATGTCTCTTACCATTAGCTTTGGCCTCAGAACTTGTTCTATTAACAAGATTAGCAGCCACTACTATAGTTTTAACTTGTTTCACATTCTATTGTTTATGTGAGCTTGTTGAGCACTTAGCAGGCTGTTTGATGGAGAACACACACCATCACCAGACTTTACAACTTTTTCCATAAACTGTCAGTGTGTTGAGGCCAGACAACCTGTTTGTTGAAATCAGCTTTCCATTACATTTTGAATGAATGTATTTGGAAGCTCACCAAGAGTAGATAGATCTGTTTCCAGATTCTTAATTTCAATAATTGAAGTTGTTGTATCAAGATCTCCTTCAAGATAAGCTTGGACTTGAGCAGGGATTTGCTCATTGATACACTGACTGACTCTTTTAGCTGAATGGCACCAGGAGTCAACAATCTTTTGAAGCTTTGAATGCTTTTAGTCTGTTTCTTTCTTTTCCTCTAATAAAATTGTATTGATGTGTTTTACCTCATCAAGTTCAGTTTTCAACTTATGAAAACTGTCAAGTTCATTAGTCTTTATATCAAGGTCAGTTATCAATTTTGAGATTTCAGACTTTATTGCATCATGCTTCTGAATAGCCACTTCAAATCCACAAGTAAGTAATCAAACATTTTAACTTTTTTCATCAGAACTGTAATCTTTAAAATTTTGTACCTTGTACATCATTGTGGGATTCCAGTTCTCCAAAGACCTAAGAGTTTCAGCTTCTGCCAAGTCTTGTCTGAATTTACTTGTTGAGGGAGCATCAGTGTTGGCTACGAGACAGTTGTTAAACTCTTCTCAAATGATGAATCAGAGTCTTCTCAATCACATTTCAGCCATTAGTCCCTTCTGTTTGCTAGAAGCCACAGAGTCTTCTAACTTTTTCAACTTAGCCATGGCCATATAGTACTTAACCCTGTAACCATCGTCCTTGGTTGTCTTGTAAGTTTGGAAGATAAACCAAGAGCTTTAGACACACAATTGGCAGCTATATGACAAGTCTTTCCACATTTAAAGTACTCAGCCTTGGATTTATCAAATCATTTCTTTTTTATAGCACTTGATTTCCTTTGTGGCAGTTTACTTCCAAATCTTTTCTTATTGAATTTTCTGACAAGCATGGCAATCATTTGTTTATCAGCAAGTTCAGCAAGATCTTCACAATCATCTTCTTCTTCTGAGATCACCTCCAATTCATCATCAGCCTGTTGATCAGCTTGTGTGAACACATCACACACCAGATTAACAGGTTGCCTCACACTAGCCACTAAGGCTGCACCTCTTTGTGACATTTCCAAGGCATTTCTCTTTTGTTGCCTTGATTGTTCATCATTCAGCAAGGATCCATAAAGATTGACTATATACATGCTTTTGATAGTATTTGACTTTCTGAGGATAGTAGAGAAGTAGTTTCATTCTTCAGGAAATATGTCCAAGAACTTGTTTACAAGAGTTAAACTTTCCTTACTGATCCCAACAACTTTGAGATGATTGATTAAAGAAGTAAACATGGTGTAGGTTTCAGTGAGACTCTCCTTGGGCTTTGTAAAGAATAATTCATATTGTCTAACAAGATTATTGATCCTGTTATCCAATGTGATAATGGGGCCATCATAGACAGTATACAAAGTATCCCACATTTCTTTGGTAGTTTTCATATTCTCAACATGTTTTAACACATCATCACGTAGAGAGATGACAAGGTTGTTCCTGGATTTTGCATCAAGGGCCACAAGTATTTTATCTTCATCAGTCCACTGAGCTTTTGCTTTCTCAATGGTCCTGACTGTAGGAATATCACCTTCAACAGCAGGAGTGATAGTAGTGACAAATGTAGGCACATATGGACCTTCCATCACTATCTCTGGTAGTTGCACATCCAGATTCTCTAATTGGAGCATTATTCAGCACTTACAACTAGAAAAGTTCTGATGATTAAACTTTGGGGGTTTTGCCATAGATCCATTGTCATAATAAGAAGAAGAATTTGCAGCACTGTTGTCCATTGTGGGAAATGGGAAATGGGAAGATGAGAGAGATCTAGAGTTAACACACACTCTAAACTCTCTCTCTCTGATACCAGTTGTAGGTCCCAACAGGTTTACCAAATATGTTACTATAGGTTGTAGACGGGGGGGGGGGGGGGGGGGGGTGAATGCAACTAATTCTTTTACACACACTTTTTCTCAAAGCTTGTGGATGTCTCTTTTAAATTTTCTCTAATTCCTTAGAAGCTTCCTATTATACTCATTCAGTGAATCTCAATGAAACTTTTTCATTGGTTGTAGAGATAGTGGAGTGTTTTTACAAAAAGACAAGGATGCTTTTCTGCACGTCTAACAACTCAGGTTTTGTCCATAAGTTGCAGAATCTTTATATTTTCCTTTTTGTCTCTGTTGTCCTAGCTTTACCTTTAAGGGGAATGTCAACTTTAATCCTTTCCTCATCATGTATAGCTATTTTGATATAAGAATTGGTCTGTCACCCATTTCAGATATGCTTTTTGTCTTCATGCCTCAGATCAGCTTTGGCAGAACTAACAGCTTCTGATTTTCCACTTTGCCTTGACTTGTAAACTGATCTTCATGTTCAAGACTTTGCATGATGACATGGAAACAAATTCTTTAAAGTGTTAAACCTGTTCACAAAGAACAGGTTCTGTTCACAAAGAACATAACACTTTACTTGGGTTAAAACTGTTCAACAGATATGAACAGCTTAGACAGTTTAGGTCAAACCCGTCCAACAGGTATTGACAACTTTGACAATCTACCAAGTTACAATGAATGTAATAGTGTAAATAGCTTTGGGCTTATTTTGCAAATCACTTATCAGTTTTCAATAAGACATTAAAAAGCCTTAAATTCTTCCCTTAACTATATCAAACGAGTTTGATTGAAAATCTCCCCCTATGATATAGAAAGGTCTGATTGAGGCCTTTTTGTGTCTAACATGTTGAATATTATATGAGGTGAAATCTAATAAAAGGGCATTTTGGTCATTCTGCACCATAAATTTCAAATTAATCCTATTGGTTTTTAATTGTGAATCAGGCAACACCGATTTCGTTGGCACCTTCGTGATTCACAACACCTATAACGATTCACAACGTCATCGTGATTCATGACATCACCGATTTTGACGACACAAGTTATGGTTCACAACACCGATTTCGACGACATCACTTATTGTGAATCAGTTCGACGGCCGGCCGTGATTCATAACACCTACAATGATTCACGACGCCACCATGATTCACGACGGTGGATGGTTTGGACTTTGAGCTGTTCACAGCGGTTCACCGTTCATGCAAGTGAGGAAGAGACAAGCGATAGTTCACGATTCAAGCAAGTGATTCATAGTGGCAACGGTACACAGTTCACAGAGGCAGAGGGTTCACAGACGTTGGTGATATCACAGCGGCGGTGACAGCGAAAAAGTCGAAGTGGTGGAAGACCGCCGGAAAAGTGGTGGTCTGTGTGGCACCATGGGAGCGAGAGAGAGAGAGAGAGAGAGAGAGAGAGAGAGAGAGAGAGAGAAACATTTTGTTTTTGAATGTGAATAATTATGGTGGAGAGAGAGAGATTTAAGGATGTAATTATGGAAATTAGGGAGAGTGAATTAATTCTTTTTTATTTTATAAATTAATTTAAATTTATAAATGTCGAATGTACCCTTGATGATGTGGATAATATGATGTGTCTCATTTTTATTGGTTTTCACCGTCTTCATTTTAAGGACGGTCCTCATTTGATCCACTCCATATATACATATGATATCGCCATAATTATATACATTTTCGGGCGAAATCTGTTATTTATAGAGTATTATGTTGAGATAAAACATTGAATTTTGTTCCTCCAAGTGTTAATTATGTCAAATTATTTTTTGTATGATTTATTGGGAAGAAAATCAAGATTTTAGGCTGAAAAGGGCAAGGCACGGCGTGCCCTAAAAAGAGCACGACGTGCCCTCAAAGGCACACCACCCTTGGTTTGGCATGCCGTAAAGATAATCAGCTGAAAAGTGGAGGGCACGGTGTGCCTACTTTTAGGCACGACGTGCTCTGCTTGACACATGAACATAACCTGCATTTTTATAGCCAATAAAAAGGTGACACAAAAGAGGCACGGCGTGCCTTTCCAGATCTATATATACAATGTTTTTATCAGCATTTATCATTCATGTTCATTTCCTTCACACAAAACTAGAAATTTTACACCACTTGGGAGGCAAGAAAGTAGGTTTGGAGCCATTTTTGAGTGTAACTTCGAAGGATTCAACAACACAACATCGATTATCATCGTTAGGGGAGTTCTAACATTTCTAAATCTTTTGGTTATGTTTAGTTTTTCTTTATATATGATGTAAATGTTGTGTATTTTCATGTATATGAAGTAGTTGTTTATTGTAATCATTTGGGTTTGTAGAACCCTAAACATTGGATGATTTTATATCATTTTGTTGGAATGAATATAGTATTGTTCTTGGTTTGACAGAATGTTTGTAATCATTAGTTTAACACTTGAATGATTTGCCATGAATATTTGTGTTCGTAGATGTGAATCGGGTTTGCTTATATTTATTTCGAATAGAGTGAGTTTATAACTTTGTTTGATCTTTTAAGCTCGTGAGAGTAAAAGGGTGGATTATTTACATGTTTAGATATGATTATAGATATGTTTGTATTTAGGTGTGAATCGTAATATAAATGAGTGTTTTGATATGTGAATTGATAAACATCTTTCATAACAAAAACATGATTGTGAGTATTCAGTTTCCTTTAGTAATTTGAGAACAAATATGGTTGAGTGATCTTTATATTTTCTTAGAGTAAATATTGGAATGATGATTTTAGTTTGAGTGATCTTGTAATTTCATCGTCATTACTTGCATGTGATATTTATGTCAAAGTATTCATTAGAGTGATCTTTGTTTACTTTACGTAAAATAGGGGACTTAAGATTTTAAACCATTGTTGAGTGATCTTAGTGATTTATTTTCCTTAATTCAAACGTTATTCATTCCAAGCGTGTAAATTTTTATTCATCCAATGTTTTTGGGGAAGCACTCCCATTCTTCAAACCTTTCTTTCTAAGTGTTTATAATTCGTACTTGTGTGGAATTGCGCTCGTGATTTTATACTTTTAACTTATTCGTTATTTTATATGCAATCACTACTTGATCATAACTAATTATTAACCGACAACTTATTATCATCATTCCACCAATTGTCCCCGAGTTCGATACCCGGACTTACTTAAGCTATACTACTATACGATAGGTAATACTTGCCTATTTGTCCGCTAGTTTTAGTTTATTTATTTCCGTTTTATAATTAATATTAAGGTGTGCCAGTGGCATATCAAGTTTTTGGCGCCGTTGCCCGGGACCTAATGGTGATTTTTAAAACGGTTGAACGTTTCTATATTAGTGATCCTTTCGGAGATTCATCCCCGAAAGATAATTTCATTGTTGTTAATTTATTGCATTATACTTTCTTGTTCGAGATCACACGTTACCTCTCTTTTGTTTTATAGGAGTTTATGAGCTGGAATCTTCTCTCAGATTTGGCCGAACCATTAACCGATTAGGAGAGATTACTTAGAAGGTAAAACAAACAAAAGGAAGGTGATATCGTGCTTGATCAAGGATCACCATCAACACCAACCAATACTTCTCCTATCGTAATCAAAGATCTTGAGGTTTCGGTACCCAAAACCGAACCTGTCAAGATCAAAAATCACTACCTAAGATTAACTGGTTTGAATTAATCAGAGTATAAACCAATAACCTTGTATTGAATCAAAGTTCAATTAAGAAGTTTCCGGAATAACACTTAACTGTTTTAAGAAAAGCTTTCAAAACAAATAATCACATAAACACAATCAATAATCAAAAGTCATGTGTATTGCCAAACTCAATGATTACAATCACCTCTAATCTGTTTGATTAGACGAAGAACACAGATTGTTCTTAGGGTTTTACAATCTAAGAGGCTTATGAAAACTTAATCAGAAAAGCAATTACAACTGAATAAACTTCTACGTGTAGACTTACAACAGAAAAACCTATTCTATGTATATATACTGCTTTTTGATTTGTTTCCTTGAAAAACTCCGATTTCTCTGATAGTAGATATGCTTGAATCTTTGAATATATCTTTTCCTGAATATCAGCACTTTCTGTTTATTGAACTGTTGAGCAGCTTGAAGTCTATCTGTTGAGCAGTTTGAGTTTGAACACTGGCAGCTTGAACTTTTGAACTAGCAGCTCGAACTTCTTCAACTAACAGCTTGAACTTTGCAATTACACAGAATATCTACAAACAGTTTGAGAAATCTAACTAACAGCTTGACGTACTTAGAATATTTCCCAACAATCTCCCCCTAACTTAAATTTTTTACACAAGACTTTAAGTTTCTATACAAATAAGGAAATAAAACAAAGTAAAACTGTTATCTACAAACTAAGGCATCCAAAAACTTACAATTGTGAATGTTTCTAATTAACTGCCTTCAAAAATTCTCTTTTCAATTCTTCTCTATCACAGTATATCTTCACTGAGCTCATTTGTACCAGCCATGCCTTGGAAGATCAAAAAATTCAAAATTGTAGAACATGCTGGATCCATTTGCAAATCTGAGTCTGTATGTCTTTGATTTTACATACAGATCAACCTGTGCAATCTTCATCTCCTTGGCATCTTCTATATCTTTTTTGATTGACTCTGGATCAAAAATGCTTTTTAAATCTTTTATAGCCTGCTTGACCTGTGGAAGTGAAGACCTGACTTGACTCACAGATCCAACATGATGCATTCTGGTAAGCTCATCCCTGGTCATCCCTTGAACTATGTGCATTATACTCTTATATTCTTCCTCAGGACCAGCTTCTCTTCTGACTACAAAATGATATTTTAAGTCAATGTCATCCATTGACTTAGCATACTAGTATGTAATAGGAGGTTTTGAGAAGTCATGCTGGTCGAGGGTCTTTTCAATCTCCATCACCTTCTGAAGTTGATGTTCAAACCTGATCAAGCTTTGGTTGAGAGATTGCTTCTGATTGAGGATTAGTAGCAAGAGCTTGAACAGGTGGAGAAGGATCATTGACACCAGCTTGACTTGGTTCCTGTTGGCTTTGGACTTGATGAGAGACTTTAGCAATCTTTCGTTTTTCCATCTCCTTATAATGAATCTCTTGCAGCCTCTCTGTATTCATGGACTGAGCCATCTTCTTTGGAATTCCAACTGAATAAGCAAAATTTATCAAAAACCTTCTGTGTTCTGCCTTTGAATGCCCAGTTGGCATTTTCCTTTTCTTCTCATTCTGTTTAACCACAAACCCTCTTAGGTAATCACCTAAAGTTTCATCATCTTGCATTGGAGCATGGGTTTGCTGGTCCAGAAGTTCATCTTGTTCCATATCTAACTGTCTGGCAAATTCAGCATCATGAGTAACATGGGCATCTCTAGATGAAAATTTGTGCTTTGGAGATTCTATGAGGATGCCCTTGCCCTTATCCTTGGTTGCAGAAGTTGTAGCTTGGACTATACTGATAGGAGCTTGACTGCCTTCTCGGATAACAACTCATGTTGTTCTTATGGGAGCAGCTTGAGTTTCTAGGCTAACAGCTTGAGTAGCTGTTGGGACTGTTAGCCTAGAATCTTTGACTGTTGGAGTAGGAGCTGGAGCTGCTTGGACTGAATTAGGGATCTGCTGATTCTCCCCCTTTTTGGATGCATTGGTTTGGTCACGAGGACCTACAACCTTTGCCATTAGGGTTCGAATCATCTTCTCAAGTTGAATGATCTTATTTCCACATAGGGTGAACCCCTTATGAAAATAATCCATTCTCTGATTTTGAGCTGTTACTGTCTGTTGAAGTGCTCTGATTTGTGCCCCCTGTGTAGCAATAAGTTGCAGACTAGCCTCAAGATCAGCAAAAGAGTGTGGTGTTTGTGATCTATCACTGACAGGTATTCCAGAAGTAGAAACCTCTGGGCCCCTCTGTTCTTGGTTCTGGGGACTTCCAGAAGGCCCGCACACCCTCTGTTACCATGGGTGTGGTCTTAATGATGTTGACACAGTCCTGTGCCTCTTGTGCAGAGACAACAGTAGTGTCAGCCACAGAACCCATATGGACATCCTCTGATGGGATGTCCACCTCCAAATTAAGGATGGGAGTGTCCTCAGTGGGTGCCCTTTGGATATTCTGTGCAGGATTGTCCTCCTGCACAGGGACATATGGCTCTTGTATTTGGGCTGAGGAGGAAGGAGCTCTGAAACCCTTTATCTTTTGTATAGTAGGAGTGGGGATGTGGGTTTGACAGAAGGTTCAGATGGATTATGTGTATCATGAGGAGTGGGTTGGGGTCCTGGGGGTGAAGCAGTGATGTTAGGCTGAGCCTGCTAAGGACCCTCTCCTCTGTTTAGTGGAATGATGCCCAACATTGCATAGGGCAATGGGACATCAACACTCAAAGTATTGGCACTTGATTTTAAAAGACGTTTTATAGTTGGTAAAGAGTGCCTATGGGAAACATGAATCCTTTTATGTGCATTGAAATTACTGCAAGTTTGTTGGGAAATATTCTAAGTAGTTCAAGTTGTTAGTTAGATTTCTCAGACTGTTAGTAGAATTTCTGTGTAAGTACAAAGTTCATGCTGTTAGTTGAAGAAGTTCGAGCTGCTAGTATAAAAGTTCAAGTTGCTGCCAGAGTAAATTCACTCAAGCTGCTCTGTTCAAGCTGCTAAGTGATTCAAGCTGCTCAACTGTTTCATAAACAGAAAGTGCTGATATTCAGGAAGAGATATTTACACGAAGATTCCAGCATATCTACTATCAGAGAAGTCAGAGTCCTTCAAGGAAACAAATCAGAAAGCATTATAAATACATAGAATAGGTTTTTCTATTGTATCAAGTTTCTGCACGTTCAAGTTTGTAATTGCTTTTTGTTTAAGTTTTCATAAGCCTCTAAGGTTGTAAAACCCTAAGAACAATTTGTGTTATTCGTCTAATCAAACAGATTAGAGGTGATTGTAATCATTGAATTCAGCAATACAAGCAATTTTGTTTATTCAATTATATTTATTTGTTATTGATTCTGAAAGCTTTTCTTAAAACAATTAAGTGTTATTCCGCAAACTTCTTAATTGGACTTTGATTAAATACAAGATTATTGGTTTATACTCTGATCAATTCAAATCAGTTAATCTTAGGAAGTTACATTTAGATCCTGACAAGTGGTATCAGACCCACAGGTCGTTCTTTGTTTTCAAAGTCAAAAGCTTTCTTTTAACAATTTTCAATTTTCTGCAATGGAATTTGATAATAGCAGTAGTGGATCTGGGCAAGGACTTAAAGTGTCTATGCTCAAGCCCACTGAGTTTGAGATGTGGAAACTCAGGATTCAACAGCATATTCAATTCATTGATTATGCCATATGGGAAGCTGTTGAATATCCTCCTGCAGTTGATCCTGAACTTGATGCTGAGGGCGAACCCATAAAAACTCCTCCAAAAACTAAACTTGAAAGAAAGGCTAGAATGAACGAAGTGAAAGCTCTTACACTTCTAAAAATAGCCATTCCTAATGCTTATCAACATCAGTTTAAAAAGTTTTATACTGCTCATTCTCTTTTGATTGCTTTAGGGAAAAGATTTGCTGGGAATGCCAGTACCAAGAGAAACCAAAAGGATCTTTTGAAACAGCAGTATGAGCACTTTTCTGGTGGCAAGAATGAAAACCTTACTCAAATCGTTGACAGGTTCAACAAACTGATAAGTGAATTGGAGAGTGCAAAAGTCAGCCTGGATCAAGATGAAGTCAACAGAAAATTCTTTAGATCTGTTGGTGAAGAGTGGACAGTCTATGCTGCTCAATGGAGAACAAAAGACACTCTTGATGAAATAGAGCTGGATGATCTGTACAACAGTCTGAGAGTGTTTAAAACTGAGATTGACAATAAAAAGAAATCCTTTTCTTATAATCACAACACTACTCTACTGTCAGCTGAAAAATCTAATTGCAGTGATTCCTTTTCAGGTGGTGATGGTAACTCCACTGAAGCTCACTATGAAGCTTTTGTTGCCAATGATGGACTGTTTGCTCTAAATGCTGAAGATCTTGAACAGCTTCATCCAGATGACCTAGAAGAGATGGATCTGAAATGGCAACATGCAATGCTGACCATGAGGGCCAAAAGGTTTCTGAAAAGAATTTGCAGAAGCAACTTTCAAGCCAGAGCGGAAGGCAAACCAGCTTTTGATAAGTGAAAAGTTGAGTGTTTTAAATGTCACAAGCTTGGCCACTTTGCCAGAGAATGCAGATCTCAAGGTCAACAGCCATCAAGACCTCAGTAGACTAATCAGGCTTCATCATCACAAGCACTTGTCTCTCAAGAAGACAATGTGTTTGACTGGAGTGATCAGACAGAGGAAGAATTTCAAAATCAAGCTCTAATGGCAGAAACATCAAATGTCACCTCCACTGAACTACCATCTGAGGTAAATTCTAAACTCTGCTCTCAAACATGCAAAAATATGGTTAAAAAGTACAGAGATCATAATGAGAGCATGTGTAAAACTCTAGCTAAGATGGAAGAAAGGAGATATGAATACATGCAGGCCATAGAAGATCTTGAAAAACAGATCAATGACTATAAGGACAATGAGATTCAAATGGGACATGATAGAACATATCATGAGTGGGAGAAAAAGGAGCTGAATAAGAAAATAGAATCCCTAAATAAAAAATTAGAAGAGACTGAACAAAAGGTGTTAGAGGCTAATAAGAAACTAGAATCTCTCAATATAGATCTAGGAAACTTCAAATTGGCAAATCAAAAGCTGGAGCACCTAATGGAAGTCCAATTTAAAGATAGGGTAAAATCTCAGCTCAATCCCAAAGAAGGTATAGGATACAGAGCCACTCCACCTCCATACAACAACAAATACATTCATCCAATGATTGAAGTTGCTGATAGGCTTGTAAATGAACCATTAGATAAGTGTATGACCACTGTAGATCCTATCCTTGAAAACATTCCTGAATCTAAAGAAGATCTGATTCAAAATAGAGACTGTGAGTGCACAGAAGTTGAGAAAGAACACAAAACAATGAGTGCAGCTATAGCAATCCAAATCCCCAATAAGAAAGGAAAGGAGAAGATGAGTGTATGCAATGCTGCTCCACAGGTTTCTGTACCTTCTAACTGTAACACTGCATCTTCATCAAAGAATAATAAAAAGGGTAAAAATGTTCCAATCTGCACATGCCAAAAGCATGGTGTCCAAAAGTTTCCCAAACAACAACAGGTAAGGGGAAATCAAAGGAACAAGAACCAGATATTGTCCATTAAAACTGGTTCTCCAATCCAAACAGTCAAAAAATGCTTCCATTGTGGCAGGGAAAATCACTTGGCCAGGGATTGCTTTTATAAACCATCTGTTGAAAAACAGACTGTGATTCATAAAAAGACAAACTCTCAAAATTCAAAAAATTCAAAGGCCAAACCTCCTACTGCATCAGTTCCAAAGAAAACAGTTGATCACAGGTTCTCAAAACTAAATAAGAAACAGTCCACACACCAAAAACAAGTTTTAGCTAAACCAAAATTAAATTTTAAACAAATATGGTGTGTTAAAGGTAAAAACTCAGGTGAACCTGTTGATACAAATGTTGAAACTACCAAGTCTAAAATTGAGACTGCTAGTGCAAATTCTCAAGCTGTTAGCACTACAGACTCAGTTCAGACTGTTAGGCTCAAAATTGGGACTGGTAATGGATCATCTGAGACTTTTATTGAAAAGGATGGACAAAATACCTGGATACCTCATGTGATAACTAAGTACTCTCCACAAAATCCATCAGTGGATCTCAGTAAGTATAAGAAATCAAAGACAGTGTTTAGTTATGTTAATGCACAAGGACAACCCAAAACCAACTTCGTTTGGGTTTACTCCACTACTAACTAAGCTTTTATTTGTGCAGGGCAACCACAGGTCACCACATAAAACAAGATGGTCTCTTGGCAGTGCAAAAAGCAAACAATTGTCTCCACTTCATCTACTAAAGCAGAATATGTAGCAGCTGCAAGTTGCTGCTCCCAAGTGATGTTGATTCAGAATCAACTGAGAGACTATGGTATGAATTTCCTATCCACTCCCATTTATATTGACAACTCAAGTGCAATTAGCATTGTACAAAATCCAGTGAAATTTCCTAAAACCAAGCATATAGACATTAGATTTCATTTCATAAGGGACTGTAATGAGAAGAAATTAATCCAAGTTACCAAAATTCATAATGATGATCAGTTAGCTGATCTATTTACAAAACCATTTGATGTAGGAAGATTCACCTTCCTAGTATCAAATATTGGTATGGTTAATATGAATTAATTTGTTGTTCTTTATTTTCTCTTATTCCATGAAAATTATACATAAGCTTGATTAATGGGGAGTCACTGTTTCATTAGCAGTTGCTTAATTTTCACCTAACAGCTTGAGTATTTTCTCAAGCTGCTAGTTCATTTTCTCGGACTGTTAGTTGTTTCACTTGATCTGTCAAAGTGTGCAGGGTAATCTGGTAATTTCCATAAGTGTGTGCGCGGGTTTAGATATTTTCAAAACCTTTAAAGGTTCCAGTTTTGTTGTATTGTAACTACCAGTTGCAAAATATCTTCCACAACTCTTCTTTGATTCTCTGAGCAATTCCCACGCACATTACTGAAACCCTAATTCATCGATAATCAATGGAGTTTGTCAAATAACACAACTGCCTACCCTACTCTCTCAAACACGATGATCTTGAACCATTCCATGACATGATGGACTTCCTTCGAAGTTCCCATATCCATCATGCCCTAAATATCAATCCCACCATCTACATCTCTCATATTGAACAGTTCTGGAAACATGCCTCCCTCAAAACCGTTAATGGAGTCACATCGTTGACATCCAAAATTGATGGCCACACTGTTTCTATCACTGAGGAGATCATACACCAACACTTGCATCTTCAAGATGCCTCAGGTATAACAGACCTATCCCTTACTGCCTTAGATAATGGTCTTCATGCTATTGGATATAGGGGACCTACAGAATCTTATACTTTCTTTAAATCAAATTTTACCCCTAAATGGAAGTATCTTGTACATATTATTCAGCAATGTATAAGCCCAAAAAGAACTGGTTGGTCAGAATTTTCATCAAATATAGCCACTGCCTTAGTGTGTTTATCAACGGGCCAACAGTTCAATTTTTCTAATATGATTTTTCAGGGTATGCTAAGACATCATGCCCTAAAACATGGGAAATTTTTTATGTATCCTAGATTTTTGGCTGAAATTATTGCAAGAACTTGCAGTAATTTCAATGTACATAAAAGGATTTATGTTTCCCATAGGCACTCTTTACCTTCAATAAAACGTCTTCTAAAACCAAGTGCCAATGTTTTGACTGTTGATGTCCCAATGCCTTCTGCAATGTTGGCCATCATTCCAAGAAACAGAGGAGAGGGTCCTGAGCAGGCTCAGCCTAACATTACTGCTTCACCCCCAGGACCCCAACCCACTCCTCATGATACTCAAATGCCTTCTGTTCCTATTGTTAAGCCCACATCCCCACTCATATTATACAAAAGGAAAAGAGGTTCAGGAGCTCCTTCCTCCTCAGCCCTCTTACAAGAGCCAAATAACCCTGTGCAGGAGGACACTTCTGCACAAAATATCCAAAGGGCACTCATTGAGGACACTCCCAACCTCAATCTGGAGGTGGACATCTCAACAGAGATTGTCCATATGGGTTCTGTGGCTGACACTACTGTTGCATCTGCACAAGAGGCACAGGACAGGGTCAACATCAATAAGACCACACCCATGGCAACAGAAGGTGTGCAAGCACCATCTGGAAGTCCCCAGTACCAAGAACAGAGGAGCCCAGAGGTTTCTACTTCTGGTTTTCCTGCCAGTGATAGATCACAAGCACCACATTCGTTTGCTTATCTTGAGGCTAGTCTTCAACTTATGCTATTGACGGATCCTCAGCTGCAACCTGTTGTAGCAATGTTGGAATACTATCAGTCCATTATTGCTGCACAGGGGGCACAAATCATTGCACTCAGACAGACAGAAGCTGCTCAAAACCAAAGAATGGATTATCTCCATAGAGGGTTCACCCTCTGTGGCAATAAGATCATTAAATTAGAGCAACTGATTCGAACCCAATTGGCAAAGGTTGTAGGTCCTCCTGACCAAACCAATGCTTCCAAAAACGGGGAGAATCAGAAGATCCCTCCATCAGTCTAAGCAGCTCCATCAGCTCCTACTCCAACAGTCCAAGATTCTAGCCTAGCAGTCCCAACAGCTGCTCAAGCTGTTAGCCTAGAAACTCAAGTTGCTCCTACAAGAACAACTGGAGTTGTTATCAGAGAAGGATTTCAGGCTCCCATCAGTACAGTTCAAGGTACATCTTCTGCAACCAAGGATAAGGGCAAAGGTATTCTCTTTGAGTCTCCAAAGCACAAATTTTTTTCTAGAGAAGCCCAGATTGCCTATGATGCTGAAATTGCCAGAAAGATAGCAGAAGAACAAGATCAGGCTTTAGACCAGCAAACCCGTGTCCCAATGCAAGATGATGAAACCTTAGGTGATTACCTAAGAGGGTTTGTGGTCAAGCAAAATGAAAGGAAGAGGAAAATGCCAACAGGGCATTCAAAGGCTGAGCATAGAAGGTTCTTAATCAATTTTGCCTTTTCAGCTGGTATTCCAAAGAAGATGGCACAGTCCATGAGTACAGAGAGGCTGCAAGACATCCATGACAAAGAGATGGAAAAACGTAAGGTAGCCAAAGTCTCCCAAGAAGTCCAAAGTCAACAAGAACCAGTTCAAGCTGGTATAAGTAATGTTCAAGCTGGTGTGAGTGATCCTGCTCCTTCTGTTCAAGCTGCTGCTTCTAATCCAGAATCAAATACAATTTCACAGGCAAAGCTTGATAAGGTAAAAAGGATACTGTTTGAGCATCAATTAAAGAAGGTGATGAATATTGAGAAGTCCTTAGACCAGCATGACTTCACAAAACCCCTTATTAATTACTGGTATGATAAGCCAATGGACAACATTGACTAAAGATATCAGTTTGTAGTAAGAAGGGAATCTGGTCCTGAGGAAGAGTATAAGAGCTTAATGCATATAGTCCAAGGGATGACCAGAGATGAGCTCACAAGAATGCATTATGTCGGGTCTTTAATCCAAGTTAGGTCCTCTCTTCCACAAGTAAAGCAAGCTATCAAAGATCTGAAGAGCATTTTTGATTCTGAGTCAATAAGGAAAGATATAGAAGATGCCAAGGAGATGAAGATTGCACAAGTTGATCTGTTTGTCAAATCAAAGACTTACAGACTCAAATTTGCAAATGGATCCGGTATGTACTTCAATTTTGAATTTTATGATCTTCCAAAGGCTTTGTTACTTCAGATGAGATCAGTGAAAATATATAGTGATAGAGAAGATATGAAGAAAGAATTTTTGAAGGCAGTCAATCAGAAACTTGCACAGTTGTAAGTTTTTGGAAGCCTTGGTTTGTAAATAACAGTTTACTTGGTTTTATTTCCTTATTTGTATAGAACTTAAAGTCTTACGTAAAGAAATTAAGTTAGGGGGAGATTGTTGGGAAATATTCTAAGTAGTTCAAGCTGTTAGTTAGATTTCTCAGACTGTTAGTAGATTTTCTGTGTAAGTACAAAGTTCATGCTGTCAGTTGAAGAAGTTCGAGCTGCTAGTATAAAAGTTCAAGCTGCTGCCAGAGTAAATTCACTCAAACTGCTCTGTTCAAGCTGCTAAGTGGTTCAAGCTGCTCAACAGTTTCATAAACAGAAAGTGCTGATATTCAGGAAGAGATATTTACACGAAGATTCCAGCATATCTACCATCAGAGAAGTCAGAGTCCTTCAAGGAAACAAATCAGAAAGCATTATAAATACATAGAATAGGTTTTTCTATTGTATTAAGTTTCTGCACGTTCAAGTTTGTAATTGATTTTTGTTTAAGTATTCATAAGCCTCTAAGGTTGTAAAACCCTAAGAACAATTTGTGTTCTTCGTCTAATCAAACAGATTAGAGGTGATTGTAATCATTGAATTCAGCAATACAAGCAATTTTGTTTATTCAATTATATTTATTTGTTATTGATTCTGAAAGCTTTTCTTAAAACAATTAAGTGTTATTCCGCAAACTTCTTAATTGGACTTTGATTCAATACAAGATTATTGGTTTATACTCTGATCAATTCAAATAAGTTAATCTTAGGTAGTTACATTTAGATCCTGACAAAGTTCTTGCAATAATTTCATCCAAAAACCTAGGATACATCTAAAATTTCCCATGCTTTAGGGCATGGTGCCTTAACATAACCTGAAAAATCATATTAGAAAAATTGAACTGTTGGCCTGTAGATAAGCACACTAAGGCAGTGGCTATGTTTGAAGAAAATTCGGACCAACCAGTTCTTTTAGGGCTTAGGCATTGTTGGACAATATGTACAAGATATTTACACTTAGGGGCAAAATGAGTTTTAAAGAAAGTATAAGAATCAGTAGGGCAAGTGTTGGCGTATGATGTCCTCAGTGATGGTGACAGTGGTTCCATCGATCTTGGATGTCAAAGAAGTGACTCCAGTAATGGTTTAGACAGAGGCATGTTTCCAAAATTGCTCTATATGATATATGTATATTGTGGGGTTTATGGTGAGAGCATGATGAATGTGGGAACTTCAAAGGAAGTCCATCATGTCGTGGAATGGTTGAAGGTCAGAGTGTTTGAGAGAATAGGGAAGACATTTATGTTCTTTGACAAACTCCATTGACGATCAATCGGTGATTTAGCGTTTCAGAGAAGTGTGTGTCAATCGCTCAGAGAGAAAAGAAAGGTCGTGGAAGATATTTTTCAACTGATAGTTACAATTGAACGAAACTGGGACCTTTAATGGTTTCGAAAATATCTAATCCCGCGCACACACTTATGGAAGTTACCAAATAACCCTGCACAGTTTGACAGATCAAGTGAAACAACTAGCAGTCCGAGAAAATGAACTAGCAACTTGAGAAAGGACTCAAGCTGTTAGTTGAGAAGTAACCATATTCGAATGAAACAGTGTCTCCCCCTTAAAAAAGCGTATGAAATAGATATATTTTTCATAAAATAAGAAAGAATGATGAAAAAACAAATTAATCCATTTTAACCATGCCAATATTTGATACTAGGAAGGTGAATCTTCCTACATCAAACGGTTTTGTAAATAGATCAGCTAACTGATCATCAGTATGAATTTTGGTAACTTGGATTAATTTCTTCTCATTACAGTCCCTTATAAAATGAAATCTGATGTCTATATGCTTGGTTATGGGAAATTTCACTGGATTTTGTACAATGCTAATTGCACTTGAGTTGTCAATGTAAATAGGAGTGGATAGGAAATTCATACCATAGTCTCTCAGTTGATTCTGAATCCACATCACTTGGGAACAGCAGCTTGCAGCTGCTACATATTCTGCTTCAGTAGATGAGGTGGAGAGAGTTGTTTGCTTTTTACACTGCCAAGAGACCAATCTTGCTCCTAGATATTGACATCCACCAGTTGTGGACTTTTGGTCAATGTTGCATCCTCCATAATCACTGTCAGAATAGGCTGTTAGTTCAAGAGGAGAGTCTTTAGGATACCAGAGGCCCAAATGTGGTTGGCCTTTGAGATATCTAAAGATTCTCTTAACAGCAAACATGTGTGAGTCCTTTGGAGCACATTGAAACCTGGCACAAACACAAACAGCAAATATTATATCAGGTCTAGAAGATGTGAGGTACATAAGTGAACCTATCAAGGATCTGTATAGGTGAATGTCCACATCTACTCCATCTTTGTCTGCATCAAGCTGCTTGTGAGTGTCCATTGGAGTACTAGCAACTTTGGTATCTTTGTAACCAAACTTTTCCAGTATGTCTTTAACATACTTTGATTTACTTATAAAAAGCCCTGTAGGCTTTTGCTTGACCTGCAATCCTAGAAAGAAGGTGACTTCCCCCATTGAACTCATTTGAAACTTTTTGTGCATCAATGCCTCAAACTCTTTGCACAGACTGTCATTGGTAGACCCAAAGATAATATCATCAACGTATATCTGAACAAGCATAATCTCAAATTTGATGGACTTTGTGAACAATGTTTTGTCCAGAGAACCTCTCTTGAATCCATTCTGTAGAAGGTATGATGACAGAGTGTCATACCATGCTCTAGGGGCTTGGTGGAGTCCATAGAGGGCTTCGTCTAATTTGTAGACTCTGTCTAGATACTTGTAGTCCTCAAATCCAGGAGGTTGACACACATAGACCTCTTCTTCAATTGTGCCATACAGGAAAGCAGACTTCACATCCATTTGATACACTTTAAACCCTTTGAAGCTTGCATAGGCTAGGAACAGTCTGATGGCTTCAAAGCCTCTGATGCCTTTTTACGTTCTAATTGTGACATGAAACAGGCATGTTCAAAGGCAGCTAGACTGAATTCTGGAACTGCTGACTCAGTATCAGTAGACTCTTTGTGAAACATTGTCCTTGTCTGCACAGGAGTGCATGGATCACCCATTATCTGATTGAGAGGATGATACTTATGAACTCTGAGTGTTGGTTCTCTGTCTGCCTGAAAAGAAGTTCCTAGATTTGTATCATCTCCATTAGGACCACTTTCAACTTCAGGAACAGCTTGACTAGAATCTGGGACTGTTTCCCTTTTTGATGGAGATGTTCCCTCAGGACTTGGGATTGACACTTCATAGTTTGGATTTGAATCATGTTGAGCATCCAGTACCCCTGGTGGGTCACAAGATAGAAGTGGTATAACAGTATACTCATCTCATTGACCAGAATCTTCAACAGTCTGAAACGTTGTGCCACTTATCATTTGTGCTACCAGCATAAGAATTTGTGTTGGCAGCTTCAACCTTGTTTTCATCAGTTTCTGCAGTATACTCTACAAAGCTCAGAGAATTAGTTAGTGAATCTAAATCAAACAACCAATCAGGACCAGTGCCTTTGACATTTGCAGTGTTTTCATTAAATTCAACATTGGCACTCTCTTCAATGGTTTTAGACACACTGTTATATACTCTATAGGCTTTGCTTTGTATGGAGTATCCTACAAAGAAACCTTCTTCAGCCTTACTTTCAAACTTTCCTAAGTGAGTCTTAGTGTGCAGAATGGTGCATGAACAGCCAAAAGACTTTAGAAAGGCTATTAAGGGGACTCTATGATGGAATAACTCATATGGAGTTTTCCCTTGTTATTGAACAACATGTACCCTATTTAGAACATAACAAGTTGTATTGACTGCTTCTGCCCGAAAGGTCATTGGTACTTTGGAATCAGCTAGCATGGTTCTAGCAGCTTCAATTAAAGTTCTGTTCTTTCTTTCAGCTACACCATTTTGCTGTGGTGTTCTTGGTGCACTATGTTGCCTAGCAATACCTTTAGACTCACAGAAACTATGTAGGATATGGTTTTTAAAATCAGTTACATTGTCTGACCTTATCACCTTAACTTTTAAATTGGATTGGTTTTCTATCTTGAGAATAAATGATTTAACTAGCTCAGCAGTTTCATCTTTAGACCTAAGAAAGAATACCCAAGTGAATCTGGTGAAGTCGTCAACAATGACTAAACAGTAAGCCCGTTTATTCAAACTCAAAACAGATGTTGGACCAAAGAGATCCATATGAATAAGATGAAGAGCAGATGAGATTGAATTTACTTCTTTGGCCTTATGGGAAGATTTGTGTTGCTTGCCTTTAAGACATGCTACACAATGATCATCACAAATGAACTCCTTTTGTGGTAAACCTCTTACCAAATTCTTTTTGACCAGCACATTCATAGATTTGTAGTTCTTGTGACACATCCTTCTGTGCCAAAGAGTAGACTCATTTGATGATGCTTTAGATAACAAACAACTTAAAGTACTTGATTTGGATAAAAGATCTATGTCCAAACAGTATACATTGTCCTTTCTTGGTGTTCTAAGTAAAACAATATTTTCAGGTATTTTAAAATCTTTTGAAAGAACAATGCACTCAGAATTTGTGAAGACAACAATATTTTGTTTATCACAGATTTGAGACACACTTAATAAATTGTACTTCAGTTGTTCAACATATAAAACATCATTGAAAAGCATATTGCCTGCTTTAACAGTACCTTTACCTGTTACCTTACCTCCCTTCAAATTTCCTCCAAATGCAACAAACCTACCTTCAAAGCCTTTGAATTTGACAAGCAATCAGAGTTGCCTGTCATGTCCCTAGAGCATCCACTATCCAAATGTCATCTTGTTATATGTTATGACCTGTGGTTGTCCTGCACAAATAAAAGCTTAGTTAGTAGTGGAGTAAACCCTAACGAAGTTGGTTTTGGGTTGTCCTTGTGCATTGACATAACTAAATACTGTATTTGACTTCTTATACTTAGTGAGGTCCACTGATGGATTCTGTGGAGAGTATTTAGTTATAACATGAGGTATCCAGGTGTTTTGTCCAACCTTTGTAAGGTCAACCACCGCAAGATCTATCCAGACGCGGATCCGTTAACGAGTGCGGAATCCTCGTTGACGGTCAGACGGACAACTCTCAACCAACGGAAACACGGAGACTATTAGACGCTGAACGAACGACACACGAACGGTCCTACGTACTAATTCTCTCCGAAACGGCACTCACCTAGCTGATAAACTCGAGATCGCCTCTTGCTCAATTCCTCACGAATTCTGCAAAAAGTCTCCTAATCATTCGAGTCTATCCCTAATTATAGGCCCTGATTCGAGTCTGTTGTGGGCCAACCTCGAATCTGGCCTAAGGCCCATTCGAATCTGTCCATCTGACAGATTCGAATCTAGCCTATTCGAATCTAAGGACTCATTCGAATCTATCACAGATTCGAATGTATCCTCTTATGCAATTCGAATCTAGCCTTTGACATATACAACTAAGTGTTTGAAACTTATGTTTTAACTTATACTTGAGTTAATCTTTGACCTTTATGTTTGAACTTCTTGTAATATGTTACATCAAGTTCAAACACACAATCAATAACAGACAAAGCACATATTAAACATATATATCAAAATACTTGGTTAATACTCAGAATATTACCTAAACACATAATGCAGATCGATTAGACTGCTATCGTCACACAAGGTGTACCAACAGACTCCCCCTTGACGATAGCTTCTAATTATTTACATTACATCAAATTTAAGAACTAGAGCTATATATATTACTACCCGCATATAATCCAGCATCTATACAAACTTTGACTACCTTTTGGAACTTCCTGGCTTCAGATCTCCATGGTTCAGTAAAGAAGATAGGCTGATCATGAAGCTTCTTCAGGTCGTCCTTTGATAGGTTTATCAGATGCAATGGATCATATACCTTCAAAATTACCTGCTCGTCTTGATCTTCAATGATAGCTTCAGCAGTGTCAATCTCTAGGTACCACCACTTCATGTTGCTCAAAACGTTCTGTGGCATTGGCTTCATTGGGACTTTCTTTAGACACCTCACAGGTTTGTATTCCATCCTGGCCCATGGACTACCTGTATGAGGATCTATTCTCGATCCATCCTCGACCCTCTTCCCGGTCCTTGGCTTTAGTCGCTCAAATTTTCCTGATCGCCCTTCTTTCCTTATAATTCTTTCGATTACGTTCGCGTAGGGATCATCTCCAATATTGATCAGCTCCTTCCAGGCTAACTCCTTAACTTCAATCTTGGGCAACGAATTAAACGCTTTCAATGTCCGCCTCAAGTATTGAAGGCCATCTCTTCTTTTCAAAATAAACAGCTGCAGTTCTCTGTCAAAGAACCAGCTAATAATCCCTCCAGCAAAATTTCCAGCACCTGGATTTCTCATCTTCTTCTTCATCTTCAGCTGATCTTTCTTTTCTTCCTTCTTGAACCAAAGATTTAACAGATCAGCTCTAGATGGCTCTTTCTCAGCCTCTTCAAGGTCCTTATCTTCAGCTGAGGCTACCTTGATGTAATCAATATCAATCACATTATGATCTTGGCTCTCATACAGTTCAGTGACTGGTTGTGAATTGATTATTACTTCATTAACGTGATCGTCTTCATCATCTAGCACTTCATCATCCGATTTCCAGTCAGCGACATCATCTGGAATGAATTCACCTTCTTCTAATTCTTCAATATCATCTTCAAAATCAAACTCCATTAGCTCTTCTTCAATATCTTTCACCGCATCGATCATGTCGCTATCTAAAGTCTTTGAAGAACCTGCTTCTCCTCCTGCTTCTCCCTTTCCTCCTTCTGTACTAGGCTCCCCCTGAACTTGTGTAACTTGAGCTGCAGAAAAATCTACAGACTCAATCTCTTTGTTCGCACCGGGATCATCGCCTTCATTATCATCATCTTCTCGCTGTACTTCCTGATCTTTACAACTCGTCTCCCCCTGAGTTTTAAGATTTTTCATAAGTTGCTCTAGGAGGGACCGCATTGCTCGGATTTCACTTGATTGATCAGCAACAAATGATTTAATCTCCGTGTTTTCGTCTCTAACACTTTCAACAATGTTTCTCAGTTCTGCATTCTCCTTCTCAAGATTAGAGTTATGCTCCTGGAGTTCACCGACTGCTCTTGTTAGAGTTATGATTTGAACGTTCTGAAAGTCGACACGGCTCTTAAGTTGCATGATTCGTTGGTTGTCGGTATAGGCCTCTGATGTAGAAGGGATGGACTGAATGGGAGCAGGATTGAATGGTTGGGGAATGTAGGGTTCAGGTTGCTGAGGTGGCGGTGATGGTGGAGCTGTATCTTGGGGTTGGGTCTGGGTTTGAGGCGGAGGTTGTGCAACGGACTGTGATGAAGTCCCCTGCATAAACCTGTGACGTTTGGCCCGTTGCCTTGTCACCAACTGAGGAGTCTCTTCGTCTTCAAAATCTGACTCCTCCAATTCCCTGGCCTCTCGCCTCCTCGAACCACCTTCATTGATAATCAATCGTGAACCATAGGTTCCAATTTGAATATGAGGATCTGTAGACACTGATTCTGGAGCTTCAACTTCGATCTCCTCCATTTCTTCTGATTCTGTAGCAGATGATGACTCATCATTGCCAGTCTGCTCTGGCACATATTCGTCAACATATCTGAAGACATCTTCTTCTCCCTCTGGAGGCTCAAGTAATTCACCCACTAACTCTGCAGCTATATCTTCATTTGCATGTGGACCTGCCTCCCAAATTTCATTTAGCGTTTGGCACAATTGATCAGCTTCATTTGGGACATTTGACGGCCCGGCTTCCTGCACTTCTGGTTGCTGACTCGTAGAAGGCCTAGACGCCTGAGTCTGACTCGCAGTAGCTCTTTGTCTTCGCCTTGGATCACGGGGACGAGCACGAGGCTGTTGTTGTAGTGGACGTTGCTGTTGTTGTTGCGGTTGTTGTTGTTGCTGTCGAGGCTGAACTTCTACTTCACCTGCCCAGTTGGCATTATCTGGTGCCACAAAGTTCCTGTCTAAAACAGCTCCAAACAACGGTCGTTCGACCGGAATAGCCAATCTTCCTCGATGGGAGGAACAATCAGCGAATATCCTTTTATCCATAATAGCTACGTTCTGAACGTCATTTGATGGCGGCAAATTTGGCAAGAAGTGCCTGATCAACATCATTATAAATCTCGGATATAGCAGAAACTGCTGATTTTCAGGAGCGGTTATTTGGTGCACAAACTCAGAGAAGAACATCTCCGAAAAGCTATATGGTCGATTGTAAACCATAGCGACTATCCCAGATTGAATTTTCGCAACTATAAAATCGAATCCAGCTTTCTTCGGAGCAAAGCAAACCATAAAAACATGGGCTAAAAACCTCCATTGCCCAATTAAACCACTTTTCATATATGACACCTTGGTCACATCAAGACTGTATCCCATCCTCTGGAAAGCCGCTTGCCTTATACTTAGAGGAAACTCTATCGGACCAGCTTCTTCTTCTTGTGTGCCCAACTGCAGCACTTGTCGTAACATATCTGCCGAGAAAACTAACGGTTGTCCCGCAATTCGAGTGCGTAATACTGTCGGTGTGACCGAGCAGTCTACCTGCAGATGGTCAAAGAATTGACGAATATATGGTAATATGAGCTGAACATTATGGGATAGAGCAAATCCTATCCTAGATTCCACAAGAAATTCAAGCATCTGCCTGTATCCCTGCGCCTCAGGGAGGTCATGATCCGGATGAAGCACCATATTGTGCTTAGGGACAAAAGCACGAACTGCCATATCTGCACAATAAATAAAACTGTTAGAATTATTAAAAATCAATAAACTTGTTTAAATTCAAATTTGTTTTATTTTGTACTTTATTAAATACAAAATCTAACACAATTAAATTTCCACAAGTTTAATAAAATTTAACTTAAAGAATTTAAATAAAGTACAGATTCGAAGGTAACAGAATCGAAGAGTCCATATTCGACTGTAATGGACAGATTCGAAGAGTCCCTATTCGAGTCTAATGGACAGATTCGAATATCATTGTCATCTCGAATCTAATGATAGATTCGAGAAACCTATGAACAGATTCGAAAGTCCATGAACAGATTCGAAGCCCCGACTTATGAATTTTCAACAAAAACCCAAGATTTTAACCATTTTGAACTTGGTAAATCACATACATTAGTTCAACTAGGTTCTAATCATTGATTTATGTCTTTAATTTGATCTTTTATAGGTCCAAACTTAGTTATTTAGCAAAAACCCAATTTTGACCCATAAAACTTCAAAATGTGATGTTTAAGCCCAAAATTGTGTATAAAACTACCAAAATCTTGTACAATCCGGTTGATTATACCTAGATATGAGTGTAGAATCGAACACAATAGCTTTAGACTCGATGAAATGTCGTTTATGTGAATTACGGTAGATTCGAGAAATAGATTCGAGATCGCCTGAATAGATTCGAGGAAGTAGAATCGAGAACAGTAAGAAATAAATGACTTCACTGTTGACCTATTTATACTACCAACCTTCGAGTCTAAGTCCCTAGTCGAATCTACTGACAGATTCGAAGTCTTACCACTTCGAGTCTGTCCTAGATTCGAAACTACCAAACACTTAGAAAAATTTCGAAAATTTTGAAATAACTTCAACTTTTCCAACTTTTTTTCTACGGTATTGTGTAACCAGATAAACTATGCCAGCTCTTTTACCCTAAGCAACAGATATTTCACGCAATGTTTATTTTATCCAACTTCGAATGCACCCTCAGTAACTTTTGACCTTTTACCTAAGTAAAAATTAAACTAAACTAAAATAAAATAAAATAAACTAAGGTAAAAATAAAATAAAGTAAAGTAAAATAAAACTTTGACCAAAAAATTAATCTAGACTTAAGAAAAATTTACAATCTAAGCTAAATACTTAACAACACATTTTTGATGAGTATAGTCTAAGAAAGGTTCAATCAGATAGCGATGTCTGATACTAACTTTCAGTACTTAAACTTTCACACTTAGGAATTTTTTGAATTCCTTTGATTGTTTGTCGTGACATACCCATTTAGCCGATTGTTGGTATTTTACCCTGTTAAACATTTTACATTTCGGAATATCCCTTGGCCTTTTTATTTATCAGGAAATTATCTTACGTGACTCAGACATAGACATACTTTTATGATCAAGGCACACAGACAAAAATTCTAACTTGTTGGTATTTGCAAACTTTCTTTAAAAGACAAACATCGGACACAGGTTTGTATTCTCATACAACAAAGTGTCTTAGTTCGACTTAAGGTTTATTTTTAAAGTTACCAGATAGCGGTGACAGGTCTGTACTGACGTACAACAAAGCGACATGTCTGCTAACCCGAATCAAAACAGAGACAACAGGTCTGTACTTACGTACAACAGAGTTGCATGTTTTCGACTCTCAGTTTTTCATGATATTTCTATTCTTTCCATTTTCAGATGTATTTGATGTGGTCATACATCCCCAGAAAGTTTGCACACCTCATTTAGACTTAAAGTTTGTATGTCTTGTACATAAAAATTAAGACCGATTGGTCGTACATCTAGGTTAGTGACACGCTTGACTTTTTCTAGAATATGTTTATTAGCCTTGAGATCTCCCTATAGGTATTATTGCCTACCAACACATCCAACTACATAAAGTATAACACTTAGAGTTAGTGCATTATGTGTGAAAGCCTAAATACTTAGAGTTTTTGTAACGACGTGCTGAATTGTTCGTCACTTTGAACCTATGTATCTAGGACTTAACTCCTTTTCTGATATTCTCCTTTTTTTATTTTTTTTTGTAAGTTTCTCTCTTTTTTCTTTTGTTTTTTCTAAGAATAAGGCAAGTAAATCTATAGACGCTTACTATCACTCTAGCTAAAAATAGAAACTTATCAAAATAGAAACTTTCCTAAATTAGCAGACTACTTAAAAAGAAAGAAATACTACTTAGCTACTAAAGAGAAATAACTACTACTACTAAGGTCAAATGACTCTGGGCTTGTCGCATGTCCATTCAGTTGATAATTAAATCTACAAACCGTGACTTATTCAAACGCTTGGTAACTAAATCTGCATTGTATTATCTTCTGTTGCCCGTTTACCAGTTTGATTTAAGTCTCTTTTCAGCACAATCACGAAATAAAATGATTGCCGTATGTCTGATGTGCTTGTGAGTTTTTAATCTGTGTGTTAACTGGATTATTAGTTATAGCAATTGTAAGATTGATGTCTATCCATATAGGAGTTGATGTGTAAGCCAAACGTAATCCCGCAATTGTGTTGTATCCACAGAACCTGTAGAACAGCAACTATCCAGCAGCCAATCACATACTAGCGCCATCGCACGTGACCCGGCTACCGATAGCTTTTTATCTTGCATTGCCAGGACACCCAATCTCCCAATACCGTAAACTCTGACAAACCTCCAGTCGTTGTAATTTGCTGCCCTTCAAGCCTGCATCCTCCTGTAGTCACCGAATCTGTGAACGCACTCCAACTCTAATGATCTCTTCGCTGTGATACTACAAAATGTTACCAGCTTCTCGTTGTTAATCGAACTTGATGGTATCGTTAGAATTCGACGCATTCACAGCTGTTTCATATTGCTAGCTGCCTTTCGGATTCGCTTGAAACCCTAAGCCACAATACACACAGCAAACATATTCAGGTCTTTGAAGCATTTTACATACCATAAAGTGCCCCAGACATGTGCCCGAATATAAAGTCGGATCCCATCTAGAATCACTTCCTTAACCTGGGCCAGATGTATTCACTTGAATCGCGTGCTGAATGGGCAGTACACTTAGTTCCTCCATCCCACAACGTCTCCTACCATTCATTAGACATACCCTTAGGTCGTGGTGAGATAACCATCCCTTCCTTCTTTTGCGTCAACTTGTAACCCTAAAAAGAAATTCAACTCTCCCATAGCACTCATCTCGAACTTAGACTTCATAACCTTCTCGAAATCTTTGCACATCTGTTCGTCTGATGATCCAAAAATGATATCATCGACGTACACTTGTACCAAGATAAAGTGATCTCCCTTTCTCTTAACAAACAGAGTACTATCTATCCTACCCCTCTCAAAGCTGTTTTCTAAAAGATGGTTGGATAGAGTCTCATACCATGCCCTAGGTGCCTGATGTAATCCATAAAGAGCCTTATCTAAGCGATATACTCTCTCAGGATATTTTGGATCTGTAAACCCGGGCGGTTGTTCTACATACACCAACTCCTTCACTTTCCCATACAGGAAAGCACTCTTAACATCTAATTGATATACCTTAAAGCCCTTGAAGGAGGCAAAAGCTAAAAACAACCTAATTGCTTCTAACCTTGCTACAGGTGCAAACACTTCGTTGTAATCGATTCCCTCCTCTTGGTTGAAACCCTTTACAACTAATCTCGCCTTGTTGCGCGTGACTATACCCCGATCGTCTCTTTTGCACTTAAAAACCCATTTGGTTCCTATTGCAATCTCCCCTCGAGGTAACGGAACTAACTCCCACACTTCTAGTTTCCTAAAATGTGAAAGTTCTTCCTGCATCGCTTCAACCCAGGAGTTGTCCTTAAGTGCCATTTGCACATTTTTGGGCTCTACTTGCGATATGAAACATGAATATAGACATGTGTGATATGCCTCAGAGTCGTTTATCATCGACAACAACACAGTGTTGTTATTTACACTACTCCGAGTCCTCACACCCTCGTTAGGATTTCCTATGATGCTTTCTATTGGATGGTTCTTGTTAATCCTAGAGGTCTCTATATCATCAACTCTTAGATTATCTCCTAAGTTGGATCCTGTTTCACCTAATGGGGGAATAGGCTCAGCTTCTACATTTTCCTCCTCACTGACATTTTCCTCAGAGTTGGAACTCGATGCTTGAGTCTGATTCTCAGTGGTAGGTGCCTCTTGATCAGCAACTTCTAGAGATCCATCTACTGTCGCAGTAGGCTCGGATGTGGATTCAAACGTAGTTCTTGGAAAGATTTGGCCATCGTCGTTCAGATGCAACGTCGCCAAGTCCTTCTCGATTGTACCTGCATTATCATCCAGAGGAATGTTAAATGACTCAAATAACTTATCATAGTCAAATATCCATTCCGGACCAGTTTGGGGTTCATGTGTATAACTTTTGACTTCAATGTTATACACAATCTCCACAGTACCAGTTGTTTTGTTAAACACCCGTTTGTTTGGTGAGTTTGGCACATAACCTAGGAAGTATCCTTCGTCAGCCTTTTCACCAAACTTCGGTTGATGTTTTGTCCTTAAAAGTGTGCATGGTACTCCAAACGGTTCGAATCCAGTTAAGTTAGGTGGCCGTTTATTCAAAATTTCATAGCATGTTTTGTTCAATGATTTGACTGTAAGGACTCGGTTTAAAATGTGGCACGCGGTATTCACTGCCTCCCCCCAAAACATGGTAGGAAGCTTTGAATCCGAAAGCATAGTCCTTGCAGCCTCAATCAATGTTCTGTTCTTACGTTCGGCCACCCCATTCTGTTGTGGTTCATATGGTGCACTGAATTGATGCACGATGCCCTTTGATAGGCAATATACACCAATTACAGAGTTTTTAAATTCAGTCCCATTATCACTACGAATTTTTTTAACCCTTGTTCCGTAGGAGTTCTCCACTTGGTCTAAGAACCCGATGAGCTTTGCAGCCGTCTCGTCCTTCGTACCTAAAAAGAAAACCCATGAAAACCGTGAGTAATCGTCAGTGATAACTAAGCAAAACCAACTACCTCCTATACTCCTTTTGTTGATAGGGCCGAAAAGGTCCATATGCAACAAATCGAATGTCGAGGTTATGGAGTTCAGCTTCTTGGACTTGTGTGTCTTTTTATGTTGCTTGCCCTTCATGCACGGTAGACACTTGTCTTCAAATTGAAAGCTCTTCAGAGGCACACCTTGCACCAAACCATTCTTCGTTATGTAGTTCATTTTCCTTAGGTGCAAGTGAGCCATGCGTCTGTGCCACAAAACCGATTCCGTCTCCGAAGCTTTTGATAGTAAACAGATCGGACCCATCGAATTATCAGGCTTGTTCATATCGAGCATGTACAAGTCATTCTTCCTTGGAGCCCGCATCAATATCCAATCTTCAGGTATCTTGAATCCCGGCTTTAGCACTAATGCCTCAGTGTCAGTAAATAACACTGAGTTCTTCTTATCACAGATTTGAGATACACTAATGAGATTATGAACCAGTTTATCAACGTGATAAACTTGATCCAATGTAATCGTCCCATTAGTGACTTCTCCAGTTCCAGTGATATTTCCACCCTTGTTACCCGCGAATGATACAAATCCCCTATTACCCCCCTTGAAGTCTGTGAGAAGACTTCGTTCCCCCGTCATGTGCCTGGAGCAACCACTGTCGACGAACCACTTGTTGTTTGGACCGGTAGTTATCTCCTGCACATGAAAGAAAATAGGTTAGTTATCACGGGGAACCCAAGCCATGACTGACTTGGTAATACCATTCTCGTCCACATACGTGAATTCTTTCAAGTACCCATCTCGCCTTTCAGGTGACTTGGGCCTTTGAACTGAATTCTGTTGTGGTGCCGAGTGATTTAGATTCACTCTTTGCCTTTGAGTAGGCATGTGTTGTGGAGCTCTAGAATAACTCTTATTATACTGCATTTCAGACTGTGATCCCTGAGCTCTTACCGGAACATATTGTCTAACAGGAGTATGTGACCTAACTGGAGTGTGTGACCTGCTAGGTGTGGTGCTCCTATAGACTTGTTGAGGTGCTGACCTAGATTGATTAATGACACGATTCGGTGAATTTGTCCTAACCACTTCTTTTGGTCCAACCTTAACCGGTGTTTGTTTCACAACATGTTTGGGTGCGGCCTGCACAGTTTTCTCGGTAGGTTGAGAACTACTGCTGCTTGCCACAGTTGGTGAGGGCTTAACAGGTGTTGGGTTCACTGTCTTAGGGGTAACATCTGCTTTCCTATTTGGACAGTGAGAAGCAACATGCCCTTTCTCGTGACATCTAAAGCAAGACATCTTATCCATGGACTTTTTGGTTGGTCCCTTAGATCTAGGTGTCTCACTAGTGTCTACTCCCTTTGGTACATCTACAGTGTCTGTCTCTTCGACCTGGTCAGCCCATGAAATTTTCTGTTTTCCTGCAGGTGTTTCACTGGAGGAAGACACAAATTTCACTTTCTTGACCTTGACAGTAGAGTCAGTCACCTTAGGTGTATTTTCAACTGTAGGCTCAGGTGTCGGTTCAGGTATGTCCTCTAAGTCTACTGAGTTGTCAGTTTTCTCCTGAGGCTGAGGCACATAGTTTGCATTGAACGGTGGAGGAATTTCGTGAAAACCTAGACCTACAGGCTTCTTAGACTGTCTTTTGGCATCTAAGACTTTCCCTAGGTTTAGGCTCGAATTCCTAAACTTTTCCAGCTTGCTATTTGCCTCTGCTACCTTAACCTTGGTCTCGGCTAGCTCTATGTCCTTATCTTTCAGATTTTTGGTCAAGGCCTCTACGTGCTCATACATAAGCTCTATCCTAACACACTGCTCACTCAGTTTGTCTTTTAGAACGATTACGTCTTGAGCATCACCCTTAAGCTTTTCTTTTAAATCTTGTTTTATATCATTTAGGCTAGCGTTTTCAATTTTTAAATTTTCATTTTGAGCAGATATGGTTTTATGTGAGTCTAAGACTAGATTTAACCTATCGTTAGAACTAACACATAAAGCACATAATTCACGAAATAGAGAATAAGAAAGACTAACCTTAGAGTTATCAGATTCCACGTTGGCCATCTGAGCAGCAAACTCCAGCACGGTCTGATCATTCGCTTTCTCTACCCACATCGGACTGTTTTCCCTTGTGGTCTGCTCATCTTCATCACAACCATTTTCAGTAACTTCAGCCATGAAAGCTCTAGCATTTGACTCAGGATGTGAACTCCAGTCATAGGTACCATCTAGCTGTCTGTCAGAAGTGACATTGGATATTAGACCCGCTAGATTGGCTTGACCAGATGAGGAACTCGGAAGATATCTCTGTTGGGACTGATTTTGGTACTGTCCTTGATGCTGACTCTGTCCTTGGTATGTCTCTACCTTCGGTCTTTGACACTCCCTGGCGAAGTGTCCCAATCCCTGACAGTTGTAGCATTTGACCTTGGACTTTTCAAACCCGATTCCCTTGTTATTCATCTGCAAATTCCTTCCAGTTCTCTTAATGAATCTTTTAACCCTCTGGGTCACCATGGCCAGTTGCCACTTAAGATCCATTTCCTCTAAGTCATCAGGGTCGACCTGATCGTAATCTTCATCCCAAAGAGCCGGATCATTGATCTTCCCTTGAACACAATTTCCATAAGCGGCCACAAACGAAGCAAGTAAATTCAGATGCTCTTCCGCTGACTTTGCGCTCATGGGCATCTTCGAATAGCTCTGACTGGTCGATGCCTGTTGGACTTGAGGTTGCGGTTCTTCCGATCTTCCTAACCCTAAGAACGCGCGATTCAGTGAGTCTTCGGACTCACGTGGCGATGACGTTTCTCCGGTGAAAAACGCTGTAGCACTCTTCGGTTCAGCTGTCACTGATGATTTAGATGTCTTTCCAAAATACATAGCCGGATTCTGGACTTGCTCGTAATCAGTCTCAGCCTTAATCATCTCGAAGTGATATGCCCTCAACGTTCCCACGATGTCATCAAGTGATTGAGCATAATACTTGTCCTCATTAAGCTTAATCATGGCCACGTACATAGCCCATTTGGCTGGTAGGGCATCAAGAAGCTTGTTGTTCTTGTCAGTGTCCGAGTACTCAATGCCATGACTTTCAAGCTCTGTTATCAGATGATAGAACCTTGTGATAATATCATCTAACTGTTCATCCTTAAGAGCTTTGAAAATCACAAACTGTTGGGTCAATAGCTCTGTACGCTTTCTACGCACCCGTGGATTACCTTCACACCTTTTCTGGAGAGACTCCCAAAGTTCTTTCGACGTCCTTTGAGTCCGAAATGTGTGCAAGATATCTTGAGGTAACGCCATACGGATAATGGAGAAAGCCTTGTTTTCAGCTTCAAATAGTTTCTTGTCATCCTCTTTCATCATCTGGTATGACAAGACCTTTTGACGGCCTTCAACCTCAGATACTGGTGGAATGTACCCTTCATCTATGCACACCCACATGCGCATATCGTTGAATCGTACAAAATCCGTAAATCTGTCCTTCCACCAGTAATAGTCCTCAACTTTCATCAGCTTTGGCGGTGCATTTGCCTTCCCAACTTCGTGATCCATCTCAAGGAATTTCTGAAGGTTTGACATCTTTTCTGAAAGAAATTGAGTTTTAACTTAATTAATTTAATTCTAAACTGACTTAGATTAACTTATTCGAATCTAAATAGATTCGAAACTAATTAATATTAAATCTTTTGAAATTAAATTCGATAAAGTCTTAAAAGTCAATTAGATTCGAAAGTGTGTCAGATTCGAACAACCCTTAGATTCGAAGTTATGTCAGATTCGAAGGACTCCTTAGATTCGAAGACACTTAGAATCGAAGGCACAGCAGAGTCGAATGACAGCAGATTCGAAGCACAGAATCGAAATAATACTAGATTCGAAATAAACTCGACACTAAACTAGACTCGAGATCCTATTCGAATGAAGCAACAGATTCGAAACAATGTAGACTCGAAACTCACTGAAATTGACTCGAAAGGAGCGTATTTTGGTTAGACTCGTGATTAGAGAGAAACCCTAATTACCCCTATAGATTCGAGCGCCGCAAACTCGAAAAACGGCTAACACTTTGATTTTTTTTTTGACGTTTTACAGATTAAATCACTATTTTTCAAACGAAAAATAATGATTTCGACCAAAAACGTGAAAAACGACAAAGTGTTTCCCGAATATGAATTTGCTAAGCTCAAAAACACGTTTTTGAGAGCAAAACCGTCCAACTAGCGTCAAGAAACCTAGAATGTATCTGATGAACATGAAGAACACCAAGAACACTCCGTTGTCTCTGATACCACTTGTAAGGTCTACCACTGCAAGATCTATCTAGACGCGGATCCGTGAACGAGTGCGGAATCCTCGTTGACGGTTAGACGGACAACTCTCAACCAACGGAAACACGGAGACTATTAGACGCTGAACGAACGACACACGAACGATCCTACGTACTAATTCTCTCCGAAACGGGACTCACCAAGCTGATAAACTCGAGATCGCCTCTTGCTTAATTCCTCACGAATTCTGCAAAAAGTCTTCTAATCATTCGAGTCTATCCCTAATTATAGACCCTGATTCGAGTTTGTTGTGGGCCAACCTCGAATCTGGCCTAAGGCCCATTCGAATCTGTCCATGTTGACAGACTCGAATCTAGCCCATTCGAATCTAAGGACTCATTCGAATCTATCACAGATTCGAATGTATCCTTTTAGCTATTCGAATCTAGCCAATACACTTAAACACTTAAGTGATGAAACTTATGTTTTAACTTATGCTTGAGTTAATCTTTGACCTTTATGTTTGAACTTCTTGTAATACGTTACATCAAGTTCAAACACACAATCAATAACAGACAAACACATATTAAACATATATATCAAAATACTTGTTAATACTCAGAAGATTACCTAAACCATAATGCAGATCGATTAGACTGCTATCGTCACACAGGGTGTACCAACAAAGTAGTCTTTGAATAAACAACAAGAATCATTAGTAATTTCAAGTTTATAAACTACGGATTTTCGGCAGAAAATTATTTGGGAAACAGAAAATTTGACAGCTCAAAAATGGCCAACATAGGATTTTCAACAAGCCTTTTACCCAAACTAAACATCTCGAAAGATGGCCGTTCTTGACTTTTAAAATTCTTTATATATAATAGTTTAATGTCCAAGAAAACCAAAGCCTAAAACACTTTGGAGCTTGGTCAAAAACAACCTCAAAGTAGGCCGAAAAACCTTCAAAAAAGCTGGCAAATTTTATATATATATATATATATATATATATATATATATATATATATATATATATATATATATATATATATATATATATAAACTTGACGTTTTAAGTGGGTTTTATTTATAAACTTGTAATGTTAGGTGATTTAAAAACATAAAACTCTATAAATATATATATTATAATATATTAGAGATATTAAGTCCCAATTATCATTTAGGGCTCGATTAAACTCACCCGGTGCATCAGCCATCAACTTACGCTAATTTGCCTTTTAAGCTCGTTTTTGCCATCACAAGCTCGGTGAGTCCTCATAGCCCCTATTTTCACAATGTTATGTTTTGGGGTTGAAATACATGCTTCGTTTTTATATGGACACGAAAACAACTTCATTTCTTTTATGTATCACACATGTGGTTCCATCAGCCCTTATATCATGAACCGTTAATTGCATTTATTTGTAAGCGCGAATATATTGTGGATAGATCTACCGGGAGTCATGTCCCCCATTCGGGTTAGTTCGGTTCGGCTAACAGCGAGTGCATACATATTTAACAGACAGTATTACGTATGGGAATACTGCACAGGGCAAACTCACTTTTAATTAAGCTTCGGTTGCATGATGGTTTATATGTAATACATAACATGGAATTTATGATTTTATAAAATACAAACTTAACTGTTGTTGTCCATACAAGTCAGATTTATGTCCAAACCTATGAGCTCACCAACAATTTTTGTTGACGTATTTTAGCGTGTATTTTCAGGAAATTAAGGCAAGTGTGCGTTCAGAGGTATTTTCTTTCAAGCTTCCGCATCTAAGGAGTCGCATGCATTTTCAAAACTATCGGAGATTTAGCTGCATTATTTTGAATACTTTAATTATGTACTTAAATCTCTGTATTGTGCGAACTTCGTTTCTTTATGTCAGACTATGTATAACCTTACTATAATTTAAAGTTTTATCGATGTATTTAAAAAAACGTCCATATAGTGGTCGTTCATTAAATTTATAACGACTTTGAAAAATCCTAACTAATTCATAACTTAACGAATGAGTTGATTCTTGTCTCAAAAGTTAGATCTATGTCTTAACTATAGATCTGGAAGTTTTCATAATTTATTTTGGAGTTTAAGACCTCCAGAAATTATTAAAGTTAGAGCTGGCTGACGGCAAAATAATAGAGGCAAGTAGTATTATTAAGGAATGCACACTGAAGCTGGCAGATCGACTTGATGCCTATAGAACTTGGAAGTTTTGATGTGGTAGTTGGTATGGATTGGTTGTCACACAATCATGCCGAGATTTTGTGCGGTAAGAAAGTGGTACGGATACCACTCCACAAGAAGAAAGTCATAACAGTCCAAGGGGAAAGAAAGAACCGTCAGCTGAATGTCATATCCGGCCTAAGGACACTAGAGTGTCTTAGAAAAGGTTGCCATGCAGTATTAGTCCAGATTGCAGAAATAGAGTCGAAGGAAAAACAACTCAAGGATATTCCAGTGGTTTGTGACAATCCGAAGGTTTTTCCGGAAGATTTGCCTGGGCTTCCGCCAGCTAGGCAAGTGGAGTTCCAAATCGACTTGGTGTCGGGAGCTGCACCGGTCGCAAGAGCCCCATACAGACTCGCTCCTTCTGAAATGCAAGAGCTATCCAATCAACTACAAGAGTTGATGGATAAGGGATTCATTCGACCAAGTTCTGCACAAAGGGGAGCTCCGGTCTTATTTGTCAAAAAGAAAGACGGATCCTTCAGAATGTGCATAGACTACCGAGAGCTAAATAAATTAACGGTAAAGAACCGCTACCCCCTTCCCAGAATTGACGATCTATTTGACCAACTACAGGGATCTAGCTTCTACTCTAAGATTGATCTGCGATCCGGTTATCATCAACTAAAGGTTCGAGAAAAGACATTCCCAAGCCAGCGTTCAGAACTCGTTATGGACATTACGAATTTCAGGTAATGCCATTCGGTTTGACCAACGCACCAGCCTTATTCATGGACCTCATGAATCGAGTGTGTAAACCGTATTTGGAAAAATTTTTAATAGTGTTCATAGACGATATCCCTATCTATTCCAGAAATAAGGAGGAGCACGAACAACATCTCAAGCTGATCTAGGAGTTGTTAGAGAAGGAACACTTATACGCCAAATTTTCAAAGTGTGAATTTTGGTTGCGAGAAGTTAAATTCCTTGGGCATGTGATCAACAGCCAGGGAATCCAAGTTTGTATCAAATAGATTCAAACTAAAAACCGAACCTAACACAATTTAAATCAAATAGATTCATCAAAAAATGATCAAGAACACATAGTAAAAACACCAAGAACAAACAATGAAAAACTTTCTGAATTTTCATGATTTCTTACTCAATATTTTTGAATGATAATATGAAAGTTTAGGAAAACAAACATGTATATGATATGCACAACATATTCAAAAATCAGATCAATTGGATAAACATAGAAATTTCTATGAATTTTTGAACGTAACAGCTTTGTTTTCATAAAAAATTCAAATCAGAAACTTAATGATTGATTTCTCCCAAATGGTTTGGAATTAGACCTTGAAATTTTTAGAAAATATATGTTATTATAATCCTTAAACTCTCTCAAAACTTCAGGACCTAATTCCAATCCAATAAAAAAAAAAAATCCTAAAATCAATCTCAAGAACGTAAATTTTTTTTTTCATAAATTAAAAATTCGATTACTCCCTGATCTTGTCGAATTAGGACTTGAAGTTTTATTGTATCTTCGTCTTGTTCATCTTCAAAACATATCCAAAATTTAGTTCGTTTAATCTTCGTATGAATTTTCTAAAAATTCTAGAAGATCACAGCTCAAAATTTGACTTTTTCGGTTGAACTTTTCTTGATTTCTTGCGAGAACTCTTGATTTGGTTCACCCCCTAGACTCTGATACCAACTGATAAATCAAGATCTAGGTAAATCAAGACATTGTAGAATGAATCTTGCTTGTATTAAATGATTGACTCTCAATTACACCTTTTAAAGACAAACACAATATGAGAGTTCTATTACAAGTTCTTTTGGATTTTTTCCTTTTATGCTAATATCTAAACTATGACCTTTTTCACAAGATCAGCCCTTGAACTTTTATAATAATTATTTTCACCTCTATAATTTTGTACCCCACACACGCACAAATATATATATATATATATATATATATATATATATATATATATATATATATATATATATATATATATATATATATATATATATATATATATATATGGATGAGTTTTGGAGATAAACCATTTATTCTGTGAGAACATAAGAAGCGTTCTAAAGTTTGTGAAATTGATGTTACATTTATGCATTTGATCTATAAATTTTTTAGTTTAACGATATGTATGCATATCATTTAAAAATTCATGTATTTAATGATACAATTTATGCATTTTATGTATAAATTTATATATTTGATTAAATATGTGTATTTTATGCCTATGCATTTAAAGTATAAATTAATAATTCTAAAGTTTAAATTTAAATTTAGTATGTGATTATGATATTTATTAATATGTACGCGTAATAATATTTTTACATTATAAATTTAAGTGTTTATTATGAAAAAAAACCAATATGTTTTCACGTTGTCCCTCCGTGTTATTTTTTTCCATAAAAGTCCTCAGGTTAAATTTTTCTTTTTGATTTAGTGAATTATAGACATTAGAACACGGTTTTCAGTTTTTAAAAACCTGGTTAACTAATTATAACTGGGTTCTAATGTCCAAATTTCACTAAACCAAAAAGAAAAATTAACTTGAGGACATTTATGAAAAAAAAATAACATTGAGGTGCTTTACTCTCAAAGTTTTCATCCACAATCCAATGATAATATTGCAACTTTCGTCTCGGGTTAAGGATCAAGGCAATGTACAACAATTGATTAAACTTTTGAGTTTTTCCCCAAAACTTGCCATACTTCGCACGCATTAGAATTGCCATGGATTTAATAAATATATCCTCATGTGTGGTAAGTCATTATAATATGACCAATGCCAAAAATCTCATCTAAGTAAGCATTATACGTCACATAACGAGAACCCGAAAATCTCAATGTAGCATCATAAAAAATTTTCAAGAACGGTAAGAAGCTAGACACATTATTCCAATCAACATCGTTGATCAAACCATTACATTTTCTAAGATCTTTCTCACAATTGGAATCTTTCAAAAGCCAGTTAGAAAATGCTTTCCTATACTTCACGGCACTATCAAGCATCAAGAAAGTTGAGTTCCATCTTGTATCAACATCCATACATACTAGACTCTTGCTTTCTATTTTCTCCTCATCAATACAAGACTTAAATTTTTGAAGCCTTGCAGGAGATGACCTCACATATTTCACCAAAGCATGAACTTTCTTTATGGACAAATTAACATTAGTGAAGCCATCTTTGACAACTAGATTTAAAATATGGGTAGCACATCTCATGTGTAAAAAAGCTCCTTTTAGCACACTACACTCCCAATGATTAAATACTTTTTGCAAATGTTGAAGAGCTACATCATTAGAGCTAGCATCATCAACGGTTACAGTCAAGAGGTTCTTCAACTCCCATTCACTTAAACACTTTTCAACAGCCCTACCAATTAGAATCCCAGTATGACCCACTATAGGAAACAAATTAATAATCCTCTTATGCAAACACAAATTATCATCAATAAAATGAGCAGTCAAACACATATAACTCATGTTTTGACCGAAGTCCATGTATCTGTTGTGAGCATATTTGAGAAGACAAACTTTTAAAGGCATCAACCAACATTTTCTTTTGCTCAATGAAAAGACTATAACAATCCCTAGTTATCGTAGGACGTGAAGGAACAAGAAAATGAGGATTTAATGCCTTGCAAAACTCACTAAATCCAGCACGCTACACAAAATCAAATGGCAACTCATCAAGATTTATCATTTTTGCAAGACATTTCCTAATTGCTTCTTGATTAAAATCCCATAATTTAGGAATTGTCATAGTTTCAAGTGAGCCATCATCACTAACATGTGTTCTTGACTCAAGATCAATAAGCCTTTTGTTTTTTGTCTATGTTGCAAAATACTTTTTGCAACTATTTGTGTGATTTCCTTTAGGAGTGGTATCACTCTTTGATGCACAACCAATTGCTAAGTTCATCATTCTATCTATATCATTGATGTCCTCTTCTGACATTTTGTAAAGACCTCCCCTTACAGGGCAGTCCTCAGCGTCTAGGTCCCACAAATTGCAATACGATATCAATCATAATTAAGATAGAGTAACTAAGTTGCGGAATTATGAATTACATTACAAATATTAGGATTAAGTTTAATACAATTTTAGTACAGAGTTACAGCTTTAAAATTAAACTTATTAAGGGTACAAGACTAATCTAATACATATCACCATACGATCAAAGCAAATCTACCCGAACCACCACAATTATCATCTTCACTTCTGTACCAAAAGGGTTGTTGGAGTAGTGGTCTATGAAAAATTTCGCTTGATCTTGGTAGACCTAAGAACTAGGTCGGTAGGTGCTTTCCCTTTATCTTTTCCTGTAAAAAGGTTTATCAACAACTATAAGCAATGCTTAGTGAGATTATAGATTTATCAGATTACATGCATTACAACAAGGCAGAATGTGGGTAACAAGTGTGATATAACTTGACTACCGCCACAGCCACGCAAGATTGAGACATAGTTTATAAGAACAAGATGATGTCCAGGCCACACACACGCTTTTAGTGGAAGCTATCTACTCAATACTGGGCTAGCTACCAGCAAACATCGTGGGGGGAGCATCGGAGTAATCAATACCAAGTTCAATAGAACTGGTGACATAGCATGGTCGAGAACAATAGACCGACAAGGCTAAATATGGTAAGCTGAAACAATACATCAAAGATACGAGCAATGATGAAAGCATAATAAACAAAGTCGTGATAGCAATATCAACTTATAACAATAACTGAAATGAACTATAAGTACAATGTATGCAGAATGATAAGTCAAATAGCCATCTTGATCCACAGGGCATCACCAAACCATGGTGAGCGCAGGTCACAGTCCAGCTGAGCATAAATGAATGCCAAAATAAACTATCAACAACAATATGTCTCACCCAGAATCTAACATGTAAAACTGAATATCTATAACTCACTCGCTTTACTGAATTTCGACTGATTTGTTGACTTTATCAAGCGGATTTCTCCACCACTTGAGTTATCTCAGGATTTAATCTTTGACTTTCTGGACTTTGGCTTGGCTTTACAAACTCTGACCCACTTTTCAATACTTTACCTTTATTACTTTGTTCAGAATTTATTTGAACCTGTCCAGAATTTATCATTGAAAGAACATTAGCTTTTAAACTTTAATTGTCATGATTCTGATAACTGATTAATATTTATGTCATTTTACATAGACATGTGTGACTTTTATTAAGTCATTTAAGATATCATTTGCACGTTTGAATTTCTCATAAAGGCATATAATAACATAATATGAACTTAATTAATAAATGCATTATATGCTCAATTCATTTTTACATGGATTTAGTTATAACATATATAACATGATGCTTTTTTTAAATGTTCTCTAGTTATTATAATCATGGGCCTTATATTTATGAAATAAAAATGATAAGGCTATCGTTTGTTATTTAAAGCATCCGAAGTTGACCATCCAAATTTCGGTCATCCGAAATTCGGTTCTGCACCCATCCGAGATTTGGCATTCGTGTTTGGCATCCGAGTTTGCCCATCCGAGTTTGGCATCCGAGATTGGGTCCCATCCGAATTCGATCCCATCAGAATTCGGATCAAACACTGAAAAATTTTCCCAGATGTTCTTGGTGTTGCAGTTCAGAGTTCGCAACCTACGGGTTTTCATCAAACTTTTTCCAAACTCATTTTTATTAACATGCAATTCAATCCTATGATATATTAACATTATTAGGGTGTTTCTACACTATTTTTCCCATCATAAATGCTTAGATTTGTCCAGATTTGTCAAAAATAAAGACTTTTTCTCAAGAACACAAAAGTTTATAAAAATTCAGATTATTTTTTTACCTATTTTGACGATTTGACCAACAATTTTTGATTCTAAAGCTTCAGGGAACTTCAATTGATGTTTTGCAACTGATATTACATACATGCAACATCAATTTCTCAGATTTATAAATTCAAATTTTCTCTTTAAACTCTCAAAAAAATAAAAACTAAAGCTTGGAAATTAGTTTCTTACCTCAAACTCCAACTGATTCTTGATAATTATCAGATAAAACAACGAATTTTATCTTGGTTTAATCTCTGAATTTTGTTGCCAAATTAATGAATTCTTGATGATGAAGATGAAGAACCGTGTATTTTGAGAGAGAAAGAGAGAGTGTGTGTGCAGAATTTTTATTTGGGTAAAAGTGAACATTTAACCCATTTTGGACATATATATATTTTCTCAAGTTTTATTTCTTTCAATTTTGACCACTAAACTTTTGTTCCTCTCTTTCTGTTAATATATGAACTTTATATTATAACATAACATATAAATAACTTTAAAATGAATACTTGGCATATTATTTAATCTTAATTAAATAGCTTTCATTACTTATTTAAATTACAATACAAATAATGTAATTAAATTACATTATTAAATAAATTACAGAAACATTAAAGCTTGGTTGTTACAGAATGGGCTCCACCACGCACAAACTTCGTCCTCGTAGTTAGCTATGTTCGAACAGACTTGGATATGTAGCTTTCATCACATCCTTTGATTCCCAAGACTGATGTGAACCCTTGTGGTGCTTCCACTGAACGAGCACCATCTGTACCTCTTTGTTTCGAAGCTTTTTGGTCTTCCAATCCAAAATACACTCTTGCTCTTCAACCACGCGAAGCTTCTCATCAATTTGCAGTTCAACATATGGTATTTGAACTTCTCTTTCATCTGCTAAGTTCTTTCGCAAATGACTAACATGGAGTACAGGTTGTATTCCAACTAAATCCGTTGGCAACTCAAGACGATAGGATTGATTCCCTATCTTTTCAACGATCTTGAATTGACCAATAAATCTAGGAGCTAGGTTGTTTCGCTTAATAAATCGCACCACATTCTTCATTGGGGATACTTTCAGCATCACCCAATCGTTGACCGCAAAGCTTATTGATCGATGACGATTGTCATAATAAGATTTATGCCTGCTCTGAGCTTCAAGGATATTCCTTCTAACCAGTAGAATCTTCTCGTGGGTCAACTGTAGAAGAGCAGGACCCGCTAATGGCGATTCACCTGTTCCGCGCCAACAGGTGGGAGTTCTGCATTTTCTTCCATATAGAGCTTCAAAAGGAGCCATCTTGATAGTGGAATGATAACTGTTGTTGTATGAGAATTCAACCAAAGGCAAATGGTCGTCCCAATTACCACCCAAATCAAGAATGCAATCACGGAGCATATTTTTAAGAGTTAAGATAGTGCATTCACTTTAGCTATCTACATTAGGGTGATAAGCAGTACTCATAGAGATTCGAGTACCCATCCCGTCTTGCAGCGCTTTCCAGATTCTTGAAGTGAAACGACTATCACGATCAGAGACTATAGGCTTCGGCACACCATGACGAGAAATAACTTCAGTGATGTACATCTGTGCCAGTCTATTAAGAGTATAAGTATCTTTCATCGGTATGAAATGAGCTGACTTCGTTAAACGATCCACGACCACCCAGATGGAGTCGTGCTTTCTCTTGGTTTTAGGCAACTTTGTGAAAAAATCCATGGTTATATGCTCTCACTTCCACTCAGGAACTGGTAATGGTTGCATATCCCCGAAGGGTTTCTGGTATTCTGCCTTAACCATTTGACAGACTCTGCAACTTTCAACGAGTTAACCGATGTCTTTCTCCATTCCTGGCCACCAATAATCAGCTTTGAGATCAAAGTACATCTGTGAGCTGCCAGGATGAATATGTTAGGCACAAAAAGGCCTCAGTCAAACCTGCTCCACATCTTAGGGGGAGATTTTTTAATCAAACCTGTTTGATGCACTTAAAGATATAATTTAAGGCCTGTTAATGCCTTATTGAAACCTGAAAAGTGATTTTCAATATAAGTCAAAGTTGTTTACCCTGTTGCATTCGTTGCAACTAAGGCAGATTGCCCAAGCTGTTCATTTTGTTGAACAGGCTGGACATAAACTGTCTACGCTGCTCTACTCTGATGAGCAGCTTGGAAAAATTCTAAGTGTTCTGTTCTTTGTGAACAGAACATATTCTTTGTGAACAGGCTAAACACATCATGGAATACGTTTCCAAGTCCTCATGTATTGTTTTGGACTACAAGATCAGTTTACAAAGTCGAAGACAAGTGGAAAACAGAAGATGCAAAAGCTGCCTACGCTGTTCTGTTACATGAAGACAAAGTGGATATTTGAAATAGGTGACAGACCATTTCTTATATAAAAATGGCCTTAACAAACGAAGAAAGATTCAAAGTTGACATTCCTATTTTGGTTAAAGCCTTCTGCAACAGAGACAAAAAGGAAAAGATAAAAATTCTGCCACATGAAGACAAGTCTGCTTTATCAGAATGTGCAGAAAACTTGTTTTGTCTTTTTGGAAAGACATCCCACTATCTCATCGTCCAATGAAGAAGCTTCACTGAGATTCTCAGTGAGAGTGTAAAAGGAAGCTTCTAAGGATTGTGAGATAACCAAGAGTGAGAAATTCAGATCGTGCATTAAAGTGTGTTTTTCATGCATGCAAGTCTGCTTGAATAAAACAATAACGTGTATCCAAGCTGTACTTGTTCAAGCTGTCCATCTGTGTCTTGTAAAACGGTGAGTTCATCTAAGTGAGTGTATTCATTGTATCTAGTCTGAGTGTGTCCTAGACTAGTTGAAACATCTGTTGTATCTGTCATCTCAGCTTGAACCTTTTCGCAGTCAAGCTTGTTTGTAATTAACACTTGTTAATAATATACACAAACATTGACAAAAGCGTGTTGAGTTTTTAATTAGCTGTATTCAGCCCCCCCCCCCCCCCCCTCCTCTACAGCTTAGAACAATACACTAGGGAAACCTTTTGGGACCTACAACTGGTATCAGAGCAGTTAGAGTGTAAGTTAACTCTAGATCTCTTATTCTTCCTATTTCCCAATGGACAACAGTGCTGCCAGCTCCTCCTCTTACTATGACAATGGTTCAATGGCCAAACCCCCAAAGTTCAATCATCAGAACTTCTCTGGTTGGAAGTGCATAATGATGCTCTATTTAGAGAATCTGGATGTACAACTGCCAGAGATAGTAATGGAAGGTCCCTATGTGCCAACGTTTGTTACTACTATCACTCCTGCTACTGAAGGAGTTGTTCCTTAGATCAGGACCTTTAAAAAGGCAAAAGCTCAATGGTCTGATGAAGACAAAAAGCTTGTTGCCCTTGATGCAAAGGCTAGGAACAACTTGGTTATTTCTCTTCCTGATGATGTGTCCAAACAGGTTGAGAAAATGAAGACTGCAAAGGAGATGTGGGATACTTTGTGTCCCGTCTATGATGGTCCCACTATCACACTGGATAACAGGATTAACAATCCTGTTAGACAGTGTGAACTCTTCTATGCAAAGCCAAAGGAGTCTCTCACTAAAACCTATACCAGATTCACTGCTCTAATCAATGATCTCAAAGCTGTTGGTATGACCAAGGAGAGCTTGACTCTGGTGAACAAGTTCTTGGAAATCCTGCCTGAAGAATGGAATTATTTTTCTACTATCTTATGAAATTCAGGCACCATCAAAGGTATGGATCTTGTAAATCTGTATGGATCTTTACTTAATGATGAGCAGTCAAGGCAACAGAAAAGAAATGCCTTGGAAATGTCCAAAAGAGGTGCTGCCTTAGTGGCCAGCGTGAGACAACCTGCTGGTCAGATGTGTGATGTGTTCACACAACCTGATCAACAGTCTGATGATGAAAGGGAAGAAATGTCTGAAGAGGAAGATTGTGAAGATCTTGCTGAACTAGATGATGAGCAAATGATTGCATTGCTTGTCAAGAAATTCAACAAGAAGAGGTTTGGTGGAAGAATGCTGCAGAAGAAGTCAGGTGCCATGAATAAGAAGGCATTTCATAAAACTAAGGCAGAGTGCTTTAAATGTGGCAAAACTGGCCATATAGCTGCTGACTGTGTGTCTAAAGCTGTTGGCCCATCATCAAACCATACAAGACAAACAGGGATGATGACTACAGGGTTAAGTACCTAATGGGCATGGCTAACCTGAGGAAGTTGGAAGACTCAGTGGCTTCCAACAAGCAAAAGGGACTCATGGCTGAGGCATGTGATTGGGAGGAATCTAACTCATCTACAGATGAAGAAGATAACAACTGTCTGATGGCCAACACTGATGTCCCATCAACAAGCAACTTCAAACAAGACCTGGCTGAAGCTAAAGCCCTCAGCAGTTTGGAGAACTGGAAACCAAAAATGATGTGTAAGGTACAAAATTTTATGGCTTACAGTTCTGATGAAAAAGTTAAAATGTTTGAATATCTGCTTGTTGATCTAAAAGCTGCTGTTGAGAAACATAATGTTCTGTTGTCTGAAATCTCCTAGCTAAAGACGGATCTTGCCATAAAAACTAGTAAACTGGACAGCTTCCATAAGTTGGAAACTGAACTTGATGAATTAAAACACATTAATTCCATTTTATTAGAAGAAAAGAGAGAAACAGACACAAAACAAGCCAAGCTTCAAAAGATTGTTGACTCTTGCTGACAATCTGCACAAAAAGTCACTCATTGTATATGTCAACAGATCCCTGCTCAAATCCAAGCCTATCTTGGAGGGGATTTTGACAAAGCAGCTTCAATTGTTGAGATAAATAATCTGGAAAAAGACTTATTCACTCTTGGTGAGCTTCCAAGTACCTTCCTTCAGAAAGTAAATGGTAAGCTAGTCTTAACAAACAGGTTTGCCAGGCCTCAAAACATTGACAACTTGTGTGAAAAATCTCCAAAAACTAATGATGGAATGTGTTCTCCATCAAATCAGTATGCTAAGTGCTCAGCTGGTTCTCACAAGCAAAAGAATGGAAAACAAGCTCAAGCTGCAGCCTTGAACACCAAACCTGTTAACAAGACAGGCTTTGGGTCTAAAGCTGATGGTAAGAGACCTGTTAATCCCTTTGATGCTGATCATTTTGAGAAAAAGCTTTCAAAAGGTAAGCAGCCTGATTTCAACAGGAGTAAGTCTTATGTTGAAAGCAAATCTGTTGTGATTTCAAATACTTTTTTAAGTCATAGTGGAAAATTGGTTATAAATGAAGGTAAGTCTTTCAAAACCAAAAGTAGTGATTATGTTGATAGGCAACATCCATCACATCTCAGTAAGGGCAAAGGCAAAGCCATTGCTCAACCTGAGAAATTTAGGAATAAGTTTTCCAAACCTGTGGAAGGTCAAAGGCCAATCAAACTTCCTGTATTTGATATATGTCCTCCTAAAAAGAGGAAAGAGGATACAGGTAAAGCTGTTACCATTGTGCCTTCCACCCAAAGTGTTGATTCTTCTAAAAACAGTATTAAGTTTGTTAAACCTGCTGAAAAGATCAACAAAAATGATTCAGAATGTGTTTTTGGAAGTACTTCTTCCAAAAAAGCCAAAAAGAGAAAATGTTATAAATGTGGGAAGAAGACACATATGGCCAAAGACTGTTCTGAAACTGAGGACATGAGGCTTGTTGACTCTTCTAGTTCCAACATTGCAAAAACTAGCAGTGTTGGAAGTAATATGGTCAACGAGGATAGTATCCAAGCTGATACAATCCAAATAGGGAATATTAGTGTGGATATTACTGGTCTATCAACAAATGTTGATGAAGTAGGAGAACTCATCCCTATGATGAGTTCCCTTAAAAATAACTAATATTTTCCCATCACACTCTGCAGGACAAACAACCATCCCAGATTTAGTACTTGGACAGTGGCTGCTCAGGCCACATGACAGGTTGCAAGGATCTGTTGAGTGATCTCAGGCCGGAAAAAGGGCCAAAAGTCACCTTTGGTGACAATGTCCAGGGATCCACAGAAGGATATGGAACTCTTTAAGCTGCAACTGTTGTATTCAAAAGTTAGCCTATGTGTCTATGCTAAAACATAATCTTGTAAGTATAAGTCAACTATGTGATGCTGGCTACAAGGTTAACTTTGATGAGCACCTGGGTTACATATTGGATCCCCAAGGCAAAGTTGTGTTGTGTGCACAAAGGAAGAAACGTGTATATCTTGTGGGCATGAAATTTTATCTCCAGAAGCAATGCAGACCTGAACTGGTTATGGCACAAAAGGCTATCACACCTGAACTTCAAGAATATCAACAAACTCTGTAAAAAAGAGTTGGTACAGGTTTGTCTTCTATAACCTTTGTCAAGGATAAACTCTGCACAGCCTGTGAGAAAGGCAAGCAGAGAAAAACATCTATTTAAATCTAAGCATAATTTCTCTATTAATACTCCTCTCTTCTCAATCCACATGGACTTGTTTGGACCAATCAGTGTCCCAAGTCTAGGAGGTAGAAGATACACTCTAGTAATGGTTGATGAGTTCTCCAGGTTTACATGGGTGATCTTTCTGAAGAGCAAAGGAGAGGCTGCTAGAGAAATCATTGGATTTATCAAAAAGATGGAGATGCTGAACTCTGCTCAAGTTAAGCAGCTTAGAAGTGATCATGATACTAAATTCAGATATAGTACTCTTGAGGACTTCTGTGAAGAAAGAGGGATTTCACAAAACTTTTCAGCTGTAAGAACTCCACAACAAAATGGAGTTGCTGAAAGGAGAAACACAACTCTCATTGAAGCTGCTAGAACCATGGTGTGTGCATCAGGTTTACCTTCATCATTCTGGGCTGAAGCTATCAACACTGCCTGCTTCACCCAAAACAGATCCTTGGTGGTGAAAAGGTTCAACAAGACTCCCTATGAGTTAATCAAAGGGAGAAGGCCAAATATTAGCTATCTCCATGTGTTTCGATGTCCCTACTTCATTCTGAATCAGAGGGACCAGCCGGCAAAATTTGAACCCAAAGCTGATGAAGGTGTGTTTGTTGGATATTTTGCTATCTCCAAAGCCTACAGAGTATACAACTACAAAATAAAGGTGAATGGTGAATCTATTAATGTCAGCTTTTAGGAGTCTAGAAGTGCTTCCACCAAAGCTGTTCCAGAATCAGTTTCAGGAGAGTTCAGCTTCGATGATCTCGTGCATTCCATTAATGAAGAAAAAGACTCAAAAGCTTCCACTACACCCAGAGTGGAACCTGTTAACCACAATGGACATGATGATGACTATGTTGATACACCCTGTGTGAATAAGTGTAATGACATAATTACAACACCATGTCCAGAACCAATCAATGCTGATTTTCCTGGATGCTCTGCTGATATGTTCAATAATGGAGAGTCATGTTCAACAAGTGAACAGGCTCAAGATAACAGTGTGTCTGAAAATCCTGAAAATTGTTCAACATGACCTGTTGAAGATGTAAACGACACAGGAGAATCTTCATTGAGGCATGATCCTAAGTGGATCAGGTGTCACCCCAATGATCAAATAATTGGTGACATCAACAAAAGGGTGCAAACAAGATGGGACAGATTAGGAAACTTTTATATGTTTTCTAGCTTTGTGTCCCTGATGGAGCCTAAGAAAGTGGATGAAGCACTAAAAGATGTCAATTGGATCACTGCCATGCAAGAAGAGCTCAATCAGTTTGAGAGATACAAAGTATGGAAGCCGGTCCCTGCTCCTAAAGGTAAAACAATAATTGGCACTAAATGGGTTTTCAGAAACAAAATGGATGAGCAAGGCCATGTTATTAGAAATAAGGAAAGACTGGTTGCTCAAGGCTACAAACAGGAAGAAGGCATTGACTATGATGAAACATTTGCTCTAGTGGCCAGGTTAGAAGCAATTCGTTTGTTTCTAACCTATGCTGCCCACAAGAGTATGAAGGTATTTCAAATGGATGTAAAGAGTGCATTTTTGAATGAGAAGCTGCAAGAAGAAGTGTATGTCAAGCAGCCTCCAAGTTTTGAAAATGAACATCACCCAGGTTTTGTCTATAAGTTGGACAAGAACAAGCCCTTAGAGCCTGGTATGACACTGTAACTGATTTCCTTATGAGCAATGGTTATTCCAAAGGTAAAGTGGATACCACATTGTTCATAAAGAAGGTGAAGTCTGATATTATGCTTGTTCAAATTTATGTGGATGACATAATATTTGGTTCTACTAATGAGCAGTTATGCAAGAATTTTTCACTACTCATGAAATCAAAATATGAAATGAGTATGATGGGTGAACTTACTTTCTTTCTAGAATTACAGGTTAAACAAACCTCAAATGGAATTTTTATAAATCAAAGAAAGTACACTTTAGATCTTTTGAAAAAGTTTAAATTTGATCAAAGTTCTCCTATCAAAACCCTAATGGCAACCAATGTAAAGTTGGATGCTGATGCCAGTGGCAAAGCTGTTTCAGTAACAGCTTACAGAGGCAAAATTTGGAGATTGCTATATTTAACTGTTAGTGACCAGATATTATATTTGCTACTGTTTATGTGCTAGGTTTCAAGCTGATCCTAAGGAATCACATCTAGCTGCTGTAAAAAGAATCTTCAGATACCTTAAGGGTACACCAAGTTTGGGTTTTTGGTATCCCAAAGACTCAAGTCTTGAGCTAACAGGATATTCAAATTCTGATTTTGCAGGCTGCAGGCTAGATAGAAAAAGCACAACAGGTGGATGTCAACTCCTTGGTGGTAATTTGGTGTACCAAGAAGTAGAACTCAGTTTCTACTTCTACTGCTGAAGCTGAGTATATTGCTGCTGGAAGCTGTTGTGGGCAGATTCTATCGATGCAGCATCAGCTTGAAGTGAAACGCCCCATTCTAATAATTCGGCGCTTTTACTACAATTCTACAACATAAACCTCAAAGTTCAAAACAACAAATGTTATCTAAGTTCAAACCTTAAATTCAGTGTATAAATAAACTAAACCATAACATTCAGAGTACGCAAAAATAAATAATCTAGTTATTACAACCAAATTGAAAGTCTAGGGATCTACCTATCCCAATTAAAATTTCAGCAATAATGACAAAAAGTGTGGAAGTCTATCTGATACCACGAGCTCTCACACCCTTGACCCTGCAACTGGTGCTTTCCCTTTATCAGCTAAACCTGAGACATTGCCCCCACAACCGGGGTAAGTCGTCGCCTAGAGAGTAACAGATTTAATAGCACAAATAAACAAGAATAACATGAATGATATAAGTATCAGCACAAAGTCAACATGTGTAGCACCCGGCCTTCCCAGTAGTGCGTCCACGAATAGGTAGTCTGTGTAGCATCCGGCCTTCCCAGCAATGCATACACAGTAACACAGCTTGCAGCAATCCGACTTACAACGTATAAAATAACATGCAGCCACACAGGCATGCAATCATCACATAAATACATAGTATGCATACCGGGGAATAAGGGTTATCATGTAACAATTCATGGTGATGAAAAAGAATGGCAGATAACAAGGCAATATGGCAGCGAAACGAATAAACACGGTAAAAGAAATAAAATAGATAGCCAGCACAAACATATTATAAATGATCATTTATGAAATTAAATCAATTACTCACAGTGCTTGCCAATCTGTAACCCACCAAGCGACTATCCGAATATCAGCTGAAAGCACTACTGAGAGCCACCCATCTCAATCAAATCGCTAGAATCCTGATATAAAATTACATTGCCTATTTAATAATATTCTTAACTCGATAATTTTCAAATGTCCAATATCCAATTCTATTTAAGATTCGGTGACTAAATCGGTGTACTTTGATTTATTAGAATCTTTACATATTATAATTTATATCATTAAAAGATATTTCTTTAAAATTACACCTATGTAATTATTTATAGGTATTTTAGATAATACTAAATTCGCTCCAACTTGACCCACATGTTAACCCAAACTAAATTTTATGTAATAAAATGGTCAACCCATATATTAGACTACCTAAGTAGCCCACTAAGAAATTAGTTAAATGTCCAAAGTAACTAAACAATTGAAACCCAAAATTAATTAGTGGTCCAACCACTAATGGAAGCTAATTGATAACTCATTTAATTTACTTGAGCTAAACCCACCAATTAAACCCTAATTTAATTAAAGCAACTAAAATGGACCCCAAAATCAAATAATTATTCAGTCCTAACAAATATCTGATTAAACCCAAAATCTGATATTTTAACATAAGCCCAACCCAAAATAATACAAGAAAACCCATCTAAATTTTAAATAAATAAAAATCTAACCAATTAAACTCCAATCTGTATATTTTAGCTCAATTTAAAATAAAAGAACAAACCCATATAATTTAATTAATCAATCCAATAAGAAACATGGACCCATAATAAATTTAATCTTTAAGCCCAACACCATTTTAATTCTTGTTATGATTCCTAGCCCAAGATAATTGTTAAGAGATAGCCCAAACGAATTAATTTCTTTGAGCCCAAAACTTAAAAAAAAAAAAAAAACAATTAAAATCTTAAAGCCCAAAAGGATTAATTAAACACAAAAGAAAGAAAAGAAAAAAAAAATAAAACCCTAATGTATTCCTTTACTCTCTCTTCTCGGTACACAAGCAGACACCAAAAGGAAAAAGTAAAGAGGAGAAAAGGGGGCGCCGGCCAGGGAAAAAAAGCCGCCGGCCAAGGCGGTTCCGGCACTGGTCCGATCACCACCAAACACCACTCTATACACAAACCACTCCCTCTCCCTCCTCTCCCTCTCGTTTTGGGAAACAGAATGAAAAGGAAAGAGGTGGCCGTCGGTGGTGGCTATCTCCGCCGTCGAGCGGTTGTCGGCCAACCACCACCCAACACACACTCACATCTACTATATCTCACTCACTCGCCTCCCTCGATAGAGTCCAGAAACGAGAAGTTAGCCCGACAAAACAGAGTTCCGGCAGATTCTCCCACCACTCACACTCATTATTTCTTATGTAAGTATTCAGATTAGTATGTAAAAACCCATGATATCTCGTTTAAACTCATTTATTTTCAAGATTGTAAGTTGTAACCAAACAAAATGAAAGTGATAGAATCAATGATGTTCCCTTACAGATTTAATACATTTCTTTTAGACAACATTGTATGGATACAAACATTTCTCTAAGTATTATGTACGAAATATTAAATTTTCTTTGAGTTTATAGATATTACCTCAAGATTTAAATAATGAGGTGTTGATTTGGTGAAGATGATGATACTTGTTGCTCAAACCTCGAATTTCTAGCTAAAAAAAATCAGATGAAAATACCCATATGTGTGTGTTCTTGAGATGAGAAAATTGTTATTAGGTTTTTTCATGTATATAGGAATTTATACAGATTGGTTGGATGATGATGATGATGGTTATGCTTTCATGCATGCATGTACGTCTTAAAAGCCGCGTTCTTGCACGCTGAGAAGCTCCTCGCTCGATAGCTCTCAACGGGGCCTTTACTTTATTTAATAATTATTATTTTTTTAAAACATTAATATGATGAGATTTGTACACATAAATAATAAAATTCCTATTTCCTAATTCTTGAACTACAAAAAAAAAATCAACATTTTAAATACCAACCATGGAATTTGATAATTTATATCCTACTAACTCAAATTAATAATTAAATTAAATGACTCGAGATTAATTAATTACCTCAAAATTTTGCGGGCGTTACAATCTCCTACAAGTTGGATTGATCTCGTCCTGGAGATCATGTAGATTTGAACAGGTCGGGATACTTCGTCATCATCTCCGTCTTCGGCTCCCATGTATGTTTCGATCCACGGTGATGTCGCCATCTGACTAAGACCATCTCTATTTGTCGATTCCTCAACTTGCTGATCTTCTCATCAACTATCTGTTCGGGCTCCTCGATGTATCTGAGTCGTTGGTCGATGTGAACATCCTGAGTTGGCACCATCTCCTCGCCATTCTTCAGACATTTCCGCAAATAGCTGACATGAAAGATATCGTGCACACCGGCCAGCTCTTGTGGCAAATCTAATCGGTATGTATGTGCACCTATACGCTCTAAAATCCGATAGGGTCCAATAAATCTAGGGCTAAGCTTGCCCCTCTTACCGAACCTCATAATACCCTTCCAGGGCGACACCTTCAACATCACAAAACTACCAACCTTAAGATCCACTGGTCGATGCCGCTTATATGAATACATCTTCTGTCGATCCTGAGCAACCCTCAATCGTTCACGAATAATCTGAATCTTGTTGTGCGCAATCTGCAATAACTGGGGTCCGCTAATAGGTCTCTCACCTACCTCTCGCCAACATGTGGGTGTACGACACCTACGACCATACAACGCCTTGAACGGTGCCATGCCGATAGAAGAATGATACGAGTTATTATAAGAAAACTCGATCAACGGCAAATGAGCATCCCAGTTCCCACCGAACTCTAACACGCAAGCTCGTAGCATATCCTCAAGAGTCTGTATCGTACGCTCGCTCTGGCCATCCGTCTGTGGGTGAAACGCCGTGCTATGAGTAACACGCGTACCCAGCTCGTCCTGTAAGCTCTGCCAAAACTGAGAAGTAAACCGCGAATCTCGATCAGACACTATCTTTTTAGGCACCCCATGTCTAGCAATGATCTCGTGTATGTAATTCTGTGCCCACCGATCCATCGAATAGTTCTCCCTAACTGGAATGAAATGCGCGCTTTTCGTAAGTCGGTCAACCACAACCCATATCGAATCATGTTGTCGCTGTGTCTTCGGGAGCTTAGTGACAAAATCCATCGCAATCTCCTCCCACTTCCACTGTGGAATAGGTAAAGGCTGTAAACTGCCATATGGCTTCTGATGCTCGGCCTTCACTTGCAAACAAGTAGTACACTGCTCAACAAATTGACCGACATCCCGCTTCAAGCCGGGCCACCAAAAATCATAACGTAAGTCACGATACATCTTCGTAGTACCAGGGTGGACAGATAATCGAGAATTATGAGCCTTTGCCAACAAAATACCTCGCAAACCACCGAGTTTAGGAATCCAAATCCGCGAATCAAACAACAATACCTCTCGACTATCAGGAGAAAGACGCTCTATATTGCCAACCATCCGCTCAGACTTCAGATGCTCCGCCGATGACGCCTCAGACTGATATCTCAAAAGATCTGCAATCATAGAATCTTTCGCAGGAGGACGTGCCGTCACACAACATAATACACCAGAATAGGACTTGAGAATCAGCGCATCAGCGACTACATTCGCTTTACCAGGATGGTAAAGGATCTCACAATCATAGTCCTTGATCAACTCCATGGCACGCTGCTGTCTCATATTCAGCTCCTTCTGGTCGAAGATGTACTTCAGGCTCTTATGATCGATGAAAAGCCGACATCTCGTGCCATATAAATAATGTCTCCATAATTTCAACGCGAACACCACTGCCGCCAACTCTAAATCATGAGTCGGGTAGTTCCTCTCGTGAACCTTCAGCTGTCTCGAGGCATAAGCGATCACTCTCCCCCATTGCATCAAAACACACCCTAGGCCATGTAAAGATGCATCTCTATAAACAACGAAATCCTCATTGCCCTCTGATAAGGAAAGAATCGGAGCCTCGCTCAAACATCGCTTCAGCTCCTGAAAAGCTTGCTCCTGCGGCTCACCCCAAACAAATCTCACATTCTTTCTCGTCATCTCCGTCAGGGGAACTGCGATCTTAGAGAAATCGCAAATAAAATGCCGATAATAACCCGCCAGGCCGAGAAAACTACGAATCTCCGAAGCATAACGGGGTTCTCCCCAATTTCGAATAGCCTCGATCTTCGTCTGATCAACTGATACACCCTCGCCACTAATTGTGTTACCAAGAAACTAAACCTGATAACTCAACAAAGAAAAGTTAGATTCACAAAGGAATTAGACTCGAAAATAAATCAATAAATATACCTTCGGCAACCAAAATTCACACTTGGAAAATTTGGCGTAGAGCTTCTCCTTCCTCAGCAATTCTAGCAACTGTCTCAAATGTACGGCATGATCAGCCTCAGACTTAGAATAAACCAGAATATCATCGATGAATACAATGACAGATCGATCAAGCATCAGACGACAAACTCTATTCATCATATCCATGAATGCTGCTGGAGCATTGGTTATGCCAAAAGGCATCACCAAAAACTCGAAGTGACCATAACGGGTCCTGAAAGCAGTCTTGGGAATGTCATCGCCATGAACCCTCAACTGATGATAGCCAGATCTCAAATCAATCTCGGAGAAACAACTGGCACCCTGCAACTGATCAAACAGGTCGTCTATACGCGACAATGGATACTTGTTCTTCACAGTCACCTTGTTCAGCTCACGGTAGTCGATGCACATGCGAAAACTACCATCCTTCTTCTTAACAAACAAAACCGGAGCACCCCAAGTTGAAGTGCTCGGTCTAATAAAGCCTCTATCCAACAACTCCTGAATCTAGGACATCATCTCCTGCATTTCAGCAGGTGCTAAACGGTATGGCGCACGAGCAAACGGTGCTGCACCCGGTACAAGATCAATACGGAACTCCACTTCCCTCACGGGAGGTAAACCAGGCAACTCCTCGCGAAACACATCAGCAAACTCGCGCACTATCGGAACATCAGCCGCGGTCTTCTTTGCCTCGCTCGTATCAACGACATAAGCAACGAAGGACTCACAACCCCGTGTCATAAAACGACGAGCCCTAACCATAGATATCAACCCCAAATCACCCCGCCGTCTCTCACCATAAATACAAATATCCCTACCCTGCTCACTCGGAATACGAACCATGCGCCTCGAGCAAACAATGTGTGCATTATTAGAAGCCAGCCAATCCATGCCCACAATCACATCAAACCCCCCAATAATCATAGGTACAAGATCAATAGTAAAAGTACGATCCTCAAGACTAAGCATGTAACCCAAATAAATATCAGAAATCATCACAACTGACCCATTCGCGGTCTCAACAGATATAGGAGCAGGTAGCACAGAAGGTGAAACACTCAGATAATGTGCAAATGTAACAGATATAAAAGAACAGTTCGCACCAGAGTCAAATAACACACGAGTAGGTAAGGTGTTAAGTAAAAAGATACTGGTAACCACGTCAGGTGTCTCGCGGGCCTCCTCTACCGTGATCTGAAAAGCACGAGCTGGAACTCTAACAGTGTCGTCTCTCCTAGTCTGAGCCTGTCCTGTAGCTAGGCGGCTCGCTGATGCAGTACTACCACTCATACTCTGTCTCTGCCCCCTACGAGTGCAATCCCTTGCCACGTGTCCAGATCCCCCACAATCATAACAAGTAAGTGGAAACTTTGGGCAGTTAGCCCGAACATCACGTGAATCGCCACATGCTCGACACCGTGTAGATACCCCGCTACAAGTCCCCGAATGTCTTCTGCCACATCTTCGACAATCTCGCGGTGCCTGGGACTACGATCTCTGCTGCTGCTGCTGAGGTCGAGAAAAAGATGAACCCTGCGATCCAGATGTAGCCTGATATAACTGACCAGAACCCTGAGGAGCAAATCTCCGCGGCACAGAAGACCCAGAAGAAAATCCCCTAGAAGCCCCAGCTGATGAACCCGATGATCTAGGCTGAAATCTCTGGAATGAACCCTCAGATCGAGACCTCTTGGCAGGTGGCATCAAAGAAGAAGTAGAAGTAGGACCCAACAACGTCCGCTCGCGCTTTCGCGCACTCATAGCTGCCTCCTCAAGAGTCTTGTAATTCAGCATCTCCACAAACTCTTTGATCTCAGATCGAAGCCCCGTCACGAACATGTCTACTCTCGTCTCCTCATCCATCGCATTTCTGGTCACAAATTGGGATTTCTCCCTGAACGCAGCCTCATACTCCTGAACTGTCAGACCCTCCTGTCGTAAACCTAGAAACTGCCTCTCAATCTCCCTCGTCAAGTCAGCTGGACATTACTGATCTTGGAATCTCTGCCTGAACTGAGTGCAAGTCATCGCCCCCACCAGATCGGAACCAATAGCCCTCGAAGTGTTTTTCCACCAAGTCAACACTGAGCCCACTAGCATCCCCGCGACATACTTTACCATATCAGTCTCTAAACAGTGCCTCAGGCGAAATGCCCTCTCTGAACACTCGAGCCACTCCAGAGCCTTCACAGGCTCCATGGTCCCATCAAACTCTTTTGCCCCAGACCCCTTAAAGGCCTTGAATGAAGCACGTTCAGATCGTAGTCCGCCAGTCTCGGTCCCCACAATATTACCTCCGCCAGTAGGAGCAGATACCAAAGGATTTCCCGCATCAGATCGGGATGAAGCAATCAAGTCACGAATCTCCTGAAAACCCTGCGGCACCTCCGCGCGGCTGTTATCCATAACATCTCGTACATAACGGGTCATGTACCTCATCATCCAAGTCTCACGAGGGGTCAACGGCTCTCCCTTGGGTCCAATGTCATCATCTAAATCATCCTCATCCTCGCGTTCCCCGTCAGAATGCTCTATATCCTCTGACTCCACGATAACTTGATCATCGCGTGGATGACTGTGGCTCTCGTCATCAGCCATGGTGCTGAAAATTAAATTTATGAGTTAAATTAAGAATTCGCTATGTTTACGTACTTGATTAATCTATGATTTGCTCATAAGGGTGCATGTTATATATTTATGAAAGTTACAGTTTAAGTCCTATCTTAACCGTACCCAATTTCCTAGGCCATCAGGGTAGAGTTGAACTCGTAAAATCATAACTTAAGCTAATAGTGATCATGCATCCTACGGTTTAAGACTAAGTACCTAAAAGGTACTTAATTCACTTAAACCAAACATGTCTCTGATATTGAAACGCCCCGTTCTAATAACGAGGTGCTTTTACTATAATTCTGCAAAATAAACCTCAAAATTCAAAATAACAAAAGTTATCTAAGTTCAAACCTCAAATTCAGTGCATAAATAAACTAAACCATAACATTCAGAGTACGCTGAAATAAATAATCTAGTTATTACAACCAAATTGAAAGTCTAGGGATCTACCCATCACAAATACAATTTCAGCAATAATGACAAAAAGTCTGGAAGTCTATCTGATACCACGAGCTCTCACACCCTCGACCCTGAAGCTGGTGCTTTCCCCTTATCAGCTAAACCTGAAACATTGACCCCACAACCGGGGTAAGTCGTCGCCTAGCGAGTAACAGATTTAATAGCACAAATAAATAAGAATTACATGAATGATACAAGTATCGGCACAAAGTCAACATGTGTAGCACCCGGCCTTCCCAGCAGTGCGTCCACAAATAGGTAGTCTGTGTAGCATCCAGCCTTCCCAGCAATGCATACACAGTAACACAGCTTGCGGCACTCCCGACTTACAGCGTATAAAAATAACATGTAGCCACACAGGCATGCAATCATCAGATAAATACACAGTATGCATACCGGGGAATAAGGGTTATCATGTAACAATTCATGGTAATGAAAAAGAATGGTTGATAACAAGGAAATATGGCAGCGAAATGGATAAACATGGTAAAAAAATGAAATAGATAGCCAGCACAAACATATTATAAATGATCATTTATGAAGTTAAATCAATTACTCACAGTGCTTGCCAATCTGTAACCCGCCAAGCGACTATTCGAATATCAGCTGAAAGCACTACTGAGAGCCACCCGTCTCAATCAAATCGCTAGAATCCTGATATAAAGTTACACTGCCTATTTAATAATATTTTTAACTCGATAATTTTCTAATGTCCAATATCCAATTCTATTTAAAATTCGGTGACTAAATCGGTGTAGTTTGATTTATTAGAATCTTTACATATTACAATTTATATCATTAAAAGATATTTTTTTAAAGTTACACCTATGTAATTATTTATAGGTATTTTAGATAATACTAAATTCGCTCCAACTTGACCCACATGTTAACCCATATAATAGACTACCTAAGTAGCCCACTAAGAAATTAGTTAAATGTCCAAAGTAACTCAACAATTGAAACCTAAAATTAATTAGTGGTCCAGCCACTAATGGAAGCTAATTGATAACTCATTTAATTTACTTGAGCTAAACCCACCAATTAAACCCTAATTTATTTAAATCAACTATAATGGACCCAAAAATCAAATAATTATTCAGTCCTAACAAATATCTGATTAAACCCAAAATCTGATATTTTAACATAAGCCAAACCCAAAATAATACAAGAAACCCCATCTAAATTTTAAATATATAAAAATCTAAACAATTAAACTCCAATCTGTATATTTTAGCTCAATTTAAAATAAAAGAACAAACTCATTTAATTTAATTACACTAGTACAAAAATGACCTATGATCACGGTTTTGTCCAAACTAGCTAGCCACAGTTTTTGTTATTGACGTGACTAAAGGGTCATATATGAACTTGTATTATTATGATAGCCACAGTTTATCTCAATAACTGTGACCATTGCAAATCACATTCAAACCTTAAGCCACAGTTTAACATAAGGATCGTGACAAAGACTTGTCACGGTTGCCACATTGTTACCAAATGTCATCGTTTGTCACGGTTATTTGTTTGATGTCTATAATAATCTTGTGATGGTTATTAACTGTGACGATAAATTTGTATATGGTCACGGAAATCTCTTTCGGTGACCAAAGGGCCACCCTGAAGTCTAATTGTATGAGTCTAAATTATATGGTGGAATTAGTCACATGAATAAACTGTGACAGAAGGCTAACTTATATGGTCACGAAATCGCTTTGTGTGACCAAAGGGTGGAGTTCATTAGCCACGTATGGTAAAAGAAAAACATTGTGACTATAAGTGTTTAATGGTCATGATTTAGTTGATTAAGTGTGTCCAAAAGTAAACAATTGTCATGAAATAAGAATATTATTGTGACTATAAGTATTTTACAGTCACGGTTTAGTTTCTATGTATGTCTAAAAGTATACAATATTCATGATAAAAAAAAAATGCGACTAAGTATTTTTTGTCACGATTTAATTTCTTTTATTTATATAAAAGTATTTAATAATCACGGTTTAAGAAAAAAACATGTGACCATAATTATGTTTTGGTCACAGTTTTAAGACACACAAGCATGCGACTATTAATATTTAAAGGTGACAGATTAAGTTTTATGTTTGTCTAAATGTAAACAATAGTAATATTAAAATGAAAAAGATATGATTATAAGTATATTCAAGTCACGATTTATTTATTTTGTGACTTAAAGCTATCAATCTCACACATTAAGAAATTTTCAATATAAGGAGTTTTTTTGTCACGGATTAAACAAATTAGTGACAATTAATATTTAAAGGTGACCGTTTATTTATTTTATGTAACTAAAGTAAAACAATAGTCATGGTAAAAAATGATGTGACTATATTTTTTTAAGGGATAATTGCGCAAAAAAACCCCAAACTTGTCCGCTTTTTGTGATTAAAACCCCAAACCATTTTTCATTGCATAGAAAACCCCGAACTAACTAAAAATCAGTAAATCAAGGTTTTATTAATGAGTAACCGGTTAAAACCGGTTATTAATCCTACGTGGACCGGTAAATAACCTACATAGAATACATTTTAATTGTTGAAACTGATTTCCAAGTATTACACGTCATTTTTAACGCTCGTAGATGAGGTAATCCCATTTAAAAATTACAATTAAAAATTATCAACGGAGTTTTAAATGATGTGTAATACTTGGCAACCGGTTTCAACAATTAAAATTTATCCCATGTAGGTTATTTACCGGTCCCTGTAGGATTAATAATGGGTTTCAACCGGTTACCTATTGATAAAACCTTGATTTACTGATTTTTAGTTAGTTCGGGGTTTTCAATGCAATGAAAAATGGTTTGAGATTTTAATCACAAAAAGCGGACAAGTTTGGGGTTTTTTGCGCAATTTCCCTAATAGTTAAACAATTAAACATGACGACTATATTTATTATATGTGATTAAAGGTAAATAATAGTCATGCTAAAAAAAGAATATGTGACAATATAAACTCAATGTTTGATTTATTTTGATCTAAATATTTTGTTAGGTTAATACGTTTTAAGTTAGTTATAACTTTCAAATAAATATATAAAGTTAACATTTTATTTGTTATGACGTAAATATTTTGTTGTATCAATATGTTTCGGTTTGATTGTAATTTGCATGAAAGCTATATAAACTTAACATTTTATTTGACGTAACTATTTAAATGTAACAAAATTTTAATCATAACAAATAAAATACTAATTTAAATTGAAATAATAACGTGTAATAAAACGTAAAATATAAAATACAAAAAACAAATAAATATTATAATAATGAAATGTAATATATATATATATATATATATATATATATATATATATATATATATATATATATATAATCAGGTTCATCAGCGTACCTATAAGATTCCAGCGTACCCAGCGTACCCTAATGTGAATGATCATTCACATATATTTTTTTTGAATAGACATATATAAGACAACATTATAAGACTTTTTTTCAAAAGAAGTAACATCATAAATCTTGTGAATGGTAAAAAAAGATCATGTGAATGGTCATTCACACCATATACATTGTGTTAAATGACCATTCACATGGATGACCATTCACATTAATATGCATTGAGCATTCACATAATTCTTAAGGACACAGAAAATGTGAATGTATGTGACATTCATATATCATGTGTATAACATTAAATTAAACATGGTTATGAGAAAAAAAAAATTTAAAAAAAGTTTTTTAAGGTTCGTACCTTCGGGTGCACTTGATTTCAAGAGCTACCTTTTTGATATATATATATATATATATATATATATATATATATATATATATATATATATATATATATATATATATATAATTTTAATAAATAAATTGAATACAAACGTAAAATAATTTTATTAAAGTAATAAAAAAGGATAAATTTAATAAAAAAAAATAAAAATATCTTAAATAATAATAATATTAATAATTAATTAAATCATCATTTATTAAACTAATATTAAAATTTGAAAATAAAAACAAAATTTATGAAATGAAACAGACCTAAAATGTTATTGAAAATGATAGTAAAATTGTCATTTGGGAAAAAAAAAAGAGATAAATGGACTATCTCTGCAACTAAACAGTGCAAATAAGTACCGTTTTTGTAAAATTGAAACAAATGGACCAAATTCAAAATTTTATGCAAAACACAAACACCATTTTTGTAATCTACTCTTATAACAATTAATTATTATATATGAAAGTTTTGAGATTTAAAAGAATATAAATATAAATATAATAACAAAATTTACAAATACATGTACGTAATAATGAAATATTACGATATATAAACTATTCAAAGCTAATTTATAAGCTGGTTTTAAAAACCATAAGGTGATGAATATATATGACAAACATGAATATAATTAAAATAAAAAAACTCCCGGGGATAGATCCACTTCTCACCAAGGGGCTTTAAAGTTCCACCCACCGCTTTCTCATTTCCCCCCTTTTATCTTCCTCTGCAAACCCTACTAAAAACCCTCGCCCATCACTCTCACACCGCCGTTCACGGCGGAGCAAAGCTGCATACTCATTTCCTTCTCACTCAGCCCTACAATCAACAGAATGGCATCGGCCGCGGCGGCTTCTGATGTCACCGATGGGCCAGTCCTCACTCTCATCAACAAGCGCATCCGTAACCTAAGAAAAAAACTTAATCGTATTGCTCAGCTCGAAGAATCCATTGCTCAAGGGAATACCTGCAAAAACAAAGAACTAGAAGAACTTCTCAAATCTAAACCTACGATCGTCGCTGCTGTCGAAGAGCTCGAGAAGTTTCGTCAACCTCTATCCGCTGCCGGTGATGAAGAGATCAATCTTGCTATTCAACACCATCACGTTGGAGCATCGGAAAACAATGATAGGGAAGCTGATGGCGAAAACATAGGCAAAACCCTAGACAAGGAGGAAAAGGAAGCGGCGCCGCAGAGTGATTTACTTGTGGAGGATCTCCTGAGTTTGATTTACTTCGGGAGTATGTTTGATGTGAAATCGCAGAGTGATTTCAATTCAATTATGCTGACAAGGACACGAGAGGAATTGTTGCTTGACGTATGACTATGTTACCGATGATGACGCTGCTGTTATGTTAGGAGAGAGGGATTTGGATTTGATCTCAATGATGGGCTCTCTGTTGATTTCGAGACCCGTGGATTCGAGTTTTTCGCACCAGAACGCTTTGCAGAGATGCATTGAACACGCAAAGCTTTGGCCTGCGAAGTCTGACCAACTTATTGATTCCAACTCCGACGTTACTTGTGAGATGGGATCTATTCAATCAATTTTTATCTTATGTAAATGAGTTTTTATTTAGCGGTTTTTTTGCCTTCTCTTCAGATGCTGCACTGAGAGAGAAATTAGCAAAGATTATCGGATCAGATTTCTTCAAAATAACGCCGGAGATGAAGGCAACAACTGATGTGGCTGCGGAAGCTGTTGGAAATTATACATTTCAAGTGCCAGTGCAGGTTGAAGGTTCAGTATCTAAGCATGAAGTTAAGGTAAATCCTCCGGTTTTCTTTCTGTTATGTTATTTGTAGAAATGTGCTTGCTTTCCCGTATTTTGTTGTTGTACATATTGATGCACGCCCGGTGTTTTGGATAGGTAACGTATTACTTCGTGTCTTCTAGTGAAATTCAAAGTTAATAACACTTCTATGATATATAGCTTGAGAGGACAGTACTTGTAGTCTGGTGTAGGAGATGGGTATGCATTGGTTTCCATGAGTCAATTGTGTCTAGATCTTTCACAAAATTGCAAATATGTCTTGAGTTTGATTTGTTAGTTGCCCTAAGTTGGTCCACCAAAATGCCATGGCTGATTGATGACCTTGTATACTACTATATTTCCACATGTTTTGCTTGTATAAGGAAATCCATATAAATATTCCTGCTATAAGTTGATATACACTGCTTTTCACAGGTTATACATTATATGTTAACGGTATTCCTATATGCACTGAAGGTGTAGTTATTATTAGAAACCCATGGTCTGTGGTGTCTTCTAAGTTACTATATAAGTTTGCTTCATTTTAATACTAGACCAATTATGTTGAACATTTTTCATCTAATATCATAGTATATAGTTTCTTCTAAGTTACTTCAAGTTTCATTTCAACTCTAGATAAATTATGCATATCATTGACGTAGCAACTATGTTTTAGGATATCACTATTCTATATGATCATGCTAATTTATGGGCATAGGAACACATCCTTACTCCTGTTGGGAGTTACCTGACAGACTTTTTTTTTTCTGTTTGTTCTATTTGCCTTGGTGATCTTTGACAATATCATCTATATTGCTTTCACCAGTGTTGCATTATTCACCTTTTCTTCATGTGTGTGCCCACACATTTGGGCTACTGAGAGTATTTTTGCTCTAGTGACTTTCCCTGGTTTTGGAACTTTGAGAAAACAAACTGATGTATTTGCCAGTGCGTGAAATACTACACTTTTGAGGTCAAACCTTCTTTAGGATGGTTGGTTCGGCCTGTTCGGATATTATCAAATTGCAAAACGTGTGATCTGGGAGCTTGTTTTAAAAAATGGTGCTTGAGGCACGCCCAGTCGCTTTTCATGCATCTGGTTTATGTTGGCTGTAAACTCGTGGACTATAGGTTTTTAGGGTTGGTATGGCCCGTAAAGTGTCCAGTCCTAAATGATTAAGTAGACACATGTTCTTGGCAATCATTCTCTTCTTTTTCTTCTTCGATTCTTTTTATTACTCTGACTATATTAAAGAATTATTCTGATATATTAAATATGTTTTTTCTAGCAGAGACTTTTTCGGGGAATGGAAGAGGTAGCTTGGGAAAGTGGAAGAGGCTTCTTGAAGCCAGCCAATTTTGATTTTTCATTTTTTTTTGCTTTGTTGGGTTGTACTTTTCTTCATTGACAGTGGTACCTCTTAAAATTCAGCCACCATGCTTTAATCAGTTGTACATCATTCAATAAAAGTTGTGTTTAAGACCAATAACTTAAATGTATTATATGGTAGTATAGATAATAAAAGAGGTAAAGTGCAACTATAACTTTTTTATGGTCACAATTTAGTTTGTTTTGTATGGTTAAAGTTACCAATTGTCACAGTTTAAAAAACGTGTCAGTATAAGTATTTTATGGTCATGGTTAAATGTCTTATATATCTCAAAAACTAAATATTAATCATGATAAAAGAAAACCAACCGTGACTACAAGTAGTTTATGGTCACGTCTTATTTTAATATATGTGACTAAAAGTAATTAATTGTAATAATTAAAGAAAAAGAATGTGACTATATGTATTTTATGGTCACACTTTATTTTATTTTGTATGACTAAAAGGAATCAACGATCACTGTTTACGAAACAACATGACACTATAAATATTTTACGGTCACTATTATAAATGTTATGTGTGTCTAAAAGTAAACTACAATCATGATAAAAGAAACACATGTGGTTGTAAGTAACTTATTGTCACGATTTAGTTTTCTACACGTGTCTAAAAGGAACAATAGTGATTTTAAAAGAAATATAATGTGACAATAAGTATTTAATGATTACTGATTGTATTGTTGTATGTGTCTAAAAGCTACCAATTGTCACGAATAGGAAGAAATAAGTAGCTATAAATACTTTATGGTCACGGTTTTGTTTATTATATGTGTCTAAAAGTAAGCAATTGTCATGAATCAACGAATTATTATGTGACTAAAATAAAATAATGATATGGTCACGGTGTAATTATTTTTGTGTGTCATAATGTACCAATAGTCACGGTTTAATACTTTATGTATGTCCAATTGCAACTAATGGTCACATTTTAATTAATTATGTGTGTCTAAATGTACCGACGGTCACGGTTTAATTGTTTATGCATGTCTAAATGTACAAATGGCCACGCTTAATAGTTTATGTGCGTCAAAATATAACCATTTGTCACGGTTTCATTCATAAGGTGTGATTAAATGTCTCAAATAGTTACGGTTTAGCTGATTATGTGTGTATAAATTTATCCAATGGTCACGATTAAATATTTGTGCGTCTTTAAATATACCAGGTGGCCACAATTTATTTATTTATGTGTGTCTGTAAGAATGTTAACGTCACGGTTTAATCATTCATGTGTGTCTAAATGTATCCAACTGTCATGGTGTTAAAAGAGATTGTGACTAAAAATATTTTATGGTCACGGTTACTAAAAAATATAGACCACAACTATATAGAAATTGTTACCATATAGCCACGGTTTTAGGCTATGGCCACGGTTTTACATACGATTTAGTCACGAAAATTAAATGTAGCCATAAGGTACCAAAAGTGATGCGACCTTTGGTCACGATTTGAATGAAAAATAAAACTGTGGCCAAAGGTCTATGGCCACAGTTTTTTAGCGTGACGAATGACAAATTTTGTACTAGTGTTAATCAATCCAATAAGAAACATGGACCCATAATCAATTTAATCTTTAAGCCCAACACCATTTTAATTCTTATTATGATTCCTAGCCCAAGATAATTGTTAAGAGAGAGCCCAAAAGAATTAATTTGTTTGAGCCCAAAAGAAAGAAAAGAAAAAAAAATAAAACCCTAATCTATTCCTTTCCTCTCTCTTCTCGGTACACAAGCAGACACCAAAAGGAAAAGGTAAAGAGGAGAAAAGGGGGCGCCGGCCAGGGAAAAAAAGCCGCCGGCCAAGGCGGTTCCGGCACCGGTCCGATCACCACCAAACACCACTCTACACACACACCACTCCCACTCTCCCCTCTCCCTCTCATTTTGGGCAACAGAAAGAAAAGGAAAGAGGTGGCCGTCGGTGGTGGCTATCTCCGCCGTCGAGCGGTTGCCGGCCAACCACCACCCAACACACACTCACATCTACTATATCTCACTCACTCGCCTCCCTCGATAGAATCCAGAAACGAGAAGTCAGCCCGACAAAACAGAGGCTGCGGCGCTGCTGCCGCCGCCGCCGCCGGCAGCCTCTCCGGCCGATTCTCCCACCACTCACACTCATTATTTCTTATGTAAGTGTTCAGATTAGTATGTAAAAACCCATGATATCTCGTTTAAACTCATTTATTTTCAAGATTGTAAGTTGTAACCAAACAAAATGAAAGTGATAGAATCAATGATGTTCCCTTACAGATTTAATTCATTTCTTTTAGACAACATTGTATGGATACAAACATTTCTCATATTATGTACAAAATATTAAATTTTCTTTGGGACCATAGATATTACCTCAAGATTTAAATAATGAGGTGTTGATTAGGTGAAGATGATGATACTTGTTGCTCAAACCTTGAATTTCCAGCTAAAAAACTCAGATGAAAATACCCATATGTGTGTGTTCTTGAGATGAAGAAAATTGTTATTAGGGTTTTTCATGTATATAGGAATTTATACAGATTGGTTGGATGATGATGATGATGGTTATGCTTTCATGCATGCATGTATTACTTTATTTAATATTAATTAAATTTTTTTTAAAACATTAATATGATGAGATTTGTACACATAAATAATAAAATTCTTATTTCCTAATTCTTGAACTACAAAAAAAATCAACATTTTAAATAACAACCATGGAATTTGATAATTTATATCCTACTTACTCAAATTAATAATTAAACTAAATGACTCGAAATTAATTAATTACCTCAAAATTTTGCGGGTGTTACATGAAGACTATGGGCTTGTATATAGGAAACCTTCTATTCTGTGTGATAATAAAAGTGCTATAGCTATCTCCAACAGTCCAGTAATTCATTCCAGAACAAAGCATATAGAAGTCAAACATCATTTTATCAGGGATCACATCCAGAAAGGTAATGTGGAGGTAAGTTTTATTTCCACAGATGAACAACTTGCAGACATTTTCACCAAGCTTTTGATGAAAACAGGTTTAATTATCTTGTAAGCAAGTTGGGCATGTTAAATAAAAGTGACTAAGTGTCCTTAATGATCTAAGGCATCATATGTCTCAAACTGCTCAAGTTTCTCAGAACAGCTTAGACAGAACAGGCTATGCATGTTCTACACTTAGCCAATTTCTGTAAGCTTGGACAGCTTGAGCATATAACAGGTTTGAAAACATTAGTTTTCACTTCAAACCTGTTCTGTTGATCAAACCTCCAAACTGCTCACTCTCTCAATCTGTCATACAAGACATTGTCTTGTAACCTGATCAACTATTGAACATAACCTGTTCTTATATAACTGCACAGGTTGAATGAACAGCTTGAGGAATGAACAGTTTGTGATGAACCCTGCTTATCACAGGTTTGACCAACACCTTAGAACATCAGTTTTAATTACCTTTCTTCATAATTAAGTTACTTAATTTCTATATTTTTTAACTTAATTACCTATGGATAATGTGTGTTAACGTGTGTTAGTAACTAAAAAGTTTCAAGTGGTCTGACAACCGTTCTGACATGGACAACCGTTCCATTTTCCGTTAAAGAACATTTCAAATCAACCGCCCAAACCTTTCTCTCTCCTACCCACTCACATTTGAATCCTATAAATACCTCCTCTACTGTTTCATCTTCTTCTTTCTCTACTGCTACCATAACTACCCAAAGAACCCTATATTGACTAAGTGTCCAGTACTTGTCTTTCCACTACACTAAAAATGGCTCACCAAAACAACCCTTTGCTTCCAGTATTCGTTGGTAAGGATGTTGAGAAACACCCCTCTGTTACCATGATGCTAACCCTGAAACCCACAAACTATATTGCAATTCTGACCATTCCCAAAAACTACGTGGGAAAGGGTTATGAGAACATGGTGGAGTATATGAAGGTTCACCCCCTACACTATGCTATGACTGCATCTTCTGGTGTCCTGTACCAGGAGATGGTGTATGAATTTTGGTACACTTGTGCTTATGATCCAGCGACCAAAATCATCACGGGAACCATTCTCAATGGGACTCAGACCACTGAGATAACTACTGATCTCATCAGGCTAGTTCTACATCTTCCTGTGGCTGAAATATATGACCAGCCACAGCCTGAGAATGATCAGATGGGAAATCTGCTACGTTTCTGTGGTGTAGCAGAACCCAAAGTTGGAGCCACTCTGTTCAGAAGGGATCTCTCACCAACCTACAGCTTTCTATTTGCCTCTGTGGTTATGTGCTTCAGCAGCAAAGTTGGTTCTTTTGACCATCTTAGTCGTTGGATTTTTTTGAATTTGAGGAACCTAGTACAGCAGGAGACACGTCCAGATGCTGTCAGATATCCAAGGTTTCTGAGCCTCATATTCAAGCATATTTGTGGTGAGTATCTCTACAAATCTCAGCCCCTCTTACTTACTACTGCATTCCCAGTAATTGGGAATAGAGTTTATAACACTCCAGTTCTTCCAAATGAACATCCTCTCTCTACAAGAATGAGGAGGTTGATTGGCATGGTGGAAGGACCCTCTACTGTGAGGGTGGATCCAGTGATTGATCCCAAAGGAAAATCCAAATCCAGGCCCAAAGTTGTCAAAAGGGTCCTGGAATTGACTCAAGCTGAGCCTGTCCGCAAGAAGGGTAAAACAGCTAAGTCAAAGTCTGCCCCTTCAGCCTCAGTGGCTGAGGGGGAGCAGACTTCTCACCCTGGTTCATTTGTTGAACCTAAAGCCTTTGTGGCTGGTGCCTTTATGGCACTTAAGACCATGGAACATGTTAACCCCCCTGTTCCTGACCCAGTCTCACCACCAGTCCAAACACAACTCTCTGCTACTTCTCCTCAATCTTCCACAATGTCACAATACTCTAGGAGAAGATCCTTAGCTAGGAAGAAACCACCTACCCAAACTAGCCCGTTGAAAAAGAAGCAACCCATGCTGCCTCTCCTATTTTGGGAGAAGGTCCAGCATCAATAGAGCAGGCTTCACTCCAACCTGAGTCCACCAAGAGTCAGCCTAGACCCTCTGGTTCCTTCAAACAATAACCAGTTGTACATATGGATACTACCACATCAATTATCCCAGCCTCCCAACAGGCTGAGAGTATTGAAAGACAAGAGTCCACTCCACTCCACACTGAGTCCACACATTCTCCACCTCATACTTCTCTAACACAACTTGAGTCTGCACGGGATGCCAAACCTGCTGGAATAGACCATCCAGCAGATCAACCTCAAACTTCTGCTCCTAGTGAGGCAGCTGTTGTACACCCTACAGCTACTGAAGGACCATCCTCCCAAGCTGATGAACCACAGGGAGCAAACCATCCCTCTGGTGAAGCTACCCATCAAATGCAAACTCCATCAGCAGGTTTCATCACTGCTGATGTTGAAATGCACATCTCATCTCCCCATGATGAGGTACCTATAAACCAAGGTGCCGCTGAGGGAACCACCCCATGTCTTGATGAAGGTGTTGCAATACAAGCAGCATCTGAAAGGCCACCATCTCCTACCCCTCCTCCTGATGAAGCAGATATAGCCACTGCTGAAGGATCCATTGACCCTTCCAAGGTAGGCCACCTCACTTATGCTCAGGCTATGAAACTTCTCTCCAATGTCTCCCTTCCTTCCCCAACAAATCCTCAAACACCTACCTCATCCTCATCCCATTCTCATTCTTCACCCTCTACACAATCCAAACAATCCACACATACTCCCCCATCCCCCAAAGATCTTCCTTTGAAGGATCAGTTATCATTGCTGACCAACAAAGTTGGTTCTTTGGAAAACTCCATGAGCTCTCTACCAACCATCATCTTAGACTCCGTGTCTGCACAACTTAAAGGATTGTTTGATTCGTTCAAGAATTCCTTTCCTACCCCTCCTTCTCAAACTGATCAATCCTCACAGCTGCTTGCACTCACTGCACAGCAGCAAACTATCTCCACTACCCTCTCCTCTATTCTTTCCACTCAACAGGACTCTGTGTCCTCCATGGCAGCTGTCTCCCAACAGCTGTCCACTCTCCTAAACACTTGCACAACTACCCTTCCTTCTACATTGGCCAACTTAAACACTCTAATCATCTCTCTGTCCAATTTCGTGTCATCAAACCTTGATGATGTGCAAGACTCTCTTGAACTACATCTTGCACAGCTTCAAAGTTTGTTGTTCACAGTTTCTGACAGGGAAGCCCTCTCTAAGTTGTCCTTTATTGCTGCTTCTCAATCTACCTCTCTTCAGACCTGCCTTACCCAACTTGCAGAGGTGAAGGACAACTTGGCTTTCTTAGTGCACAGCCTGGTTGGCCCCAAACCTGCTGCCAAAACTGCTGCCATGCCTGCTGAATTTGTTTCTCCCGGCAGACCAGGTGTTGAAGGCTATGTGTCATCTCCTTCAAAGGGGGAGAAGTTATCTGCCTTAAAGACCAAGTCTAAGCGGGACAAATCTTCTTCTCCTTCTATGGAGAAATCAGCATCTGTTGGTCAAGCAGCAGGTGTCACACAAACAGTTCCTACAGGTCCCACTGTGGATGTCTCCCATTCAACTGAAGCTGCTCAGCCTACTCAGGCTGGATCTGCAAACCCTGCACCATCTAAGGGGGAGGAATCCACTCCTGGGGACAGGTCAGGCTGAATGAGATATCTGATACTGGAACAAGAAGAAGAAAAAGAAGAGGAAGAGGAACCTGAAGCTATTCCAACTACAACAGCTAAAGGGAAGAAGAAAGCCTCTGTAGACCCTTACTACCTTAAAGCTGTTCAACTGAAGTTTGACAAGGCCAGAGCTAAAGAAATGGGTGTCTCTATGGAGACTTATTATGAATACAAAGAAGAACAGCTCCAAGCCCTTGAAAAACTAAACAAATAAGAAGCCTCGGCCAAAGCTGCAAGGACCTTTGCATTCAAGGAGGCAAATAAAATCAAAATGCCTTCTTTGGATATCCAAAGGAATAGGCTAGAGGCTGCTAGAGAGTCAGTGACTGAGAAGGAAGGTGAAAAGGAACAGGGTGCTCATGTCTCAGTGACAAAGTCTAAGCAAGCATCCTCCTCTACAAGAGCCCAGATTCACTTTGACAACCTGGCAAGGAAAAAGTTCTTTGATGTTGCAAACAGAAGACTTGCCAGGGAAACAATCGTCAAAGTTGTTCCCATTTCAAGAAAACACAAATAGTGGAAGTTACAGATAACCTGAATGGGTGCTGAAGGTCCAGAACTAGAAGCATATGAACACACTGACGTTGCACAAATGGGATTAAGGAATAGGTAGAATTGGCAGTTGCCCTAAGCTAGTCTAAGTCTAAAGCTGCTAAGACTATCAAGGCATATGTCAAAAAGAGTGAAGGATCTTGGCCTGATCACCGAATAACAAATCAAGGGTACCTCAGTGGTTGCACCCAAGATAAAGGCCAAGAGAAGGATAAAGGATACAGAGCTGGAAGAACTCCTGATAATGATCGATCAAGGTGATGTAGCCGTGGAAATCAAAGGAGTAGATCACAGCCTGCCCAAGGGAGTGGAACATGAGGAAGATAAACTGATTGAAGAACCTGAGCTGGGGGTATTTTTTTTAGATCCCCTATAAAAGAAAAATGTTTCCAGAGAGAATCATTCTTGCACAAGGTTGGTCTTAAATAGCTCATTGCTTTTAGACTTGCAAACTCCTTTAAGCAATCTGTAAAATGGAGAGCAGCTATCTGGGATCAGCTCAGGGGTTTTTATGAGAGAGGAGAGCTTCAACATCCCAGCTTCATGTTTCTAAGAGTTGAAATGGAGGAAATGGATGAAGCCAGGGAACAACTTGAAGAAATGTTCAAAGAAGGATTGCCACCACAGCTTGGAGGTCCATCTGCTATTGAGTAGATGAAGAATGGAAGCTTTCCATCAGTTGGACAGGCTTGCCATTACTTGCTCCCACGATCAACAGTCCAACATGTTAAAATCTTTTATGTGCATTAGTTGTACTTTGTTACATTAGTTGTAATTTTCCTTTACATCAGTTGTAATCTACATTAGTACATTAGTTGTACTCTTGTAAAAACATATGTTGTTTTGTAATCAAAATCAGTATATATAAACTGATCCTTTACTTTACCTTAATGTTGTAATTTCATTTCAGCAAAGTGTATTGTAAAAATTGTTGGAATTAGTGTCCAAGTCACAATTATTTGTAAACATATTGTTATCAGGTTGGATCCTTTTTGGGTGCATGCAATGAATTGTAAAGAGAAGATGATTAACTTAAATATATAATGATAATTAGTTTGTTAATTTATTATGTTTAATAAATTAATTAGAAACTAAATAATTGATTATATTTGATTAATGGGTTAGTTTGTTAATTTATTAATAGTTAATAAATTAACCGGAAGCTAATAGAACTAATTAAGGAAGTACATGGGCTAAACTGCAATTAGTTGATAGTCAACAGGGCACCCCCTAAACCCTAATAGGGGGCCGGCCACCAATCCATCCCACATGGATTTGGGATCAAAAATTTGTAGGTTTCTAAAACCTATAAATAGGCAGCCCCTGCCTGCTTCATTCCTCGCTCATTCGATTCTAAGTTCTCTAACGATCACAAGGGATACCAGTTTTTGGGACTCTGAGATCTGAGCTTAGAAAAGTTATAATTATCTTTTCTTTTGTTCATTGGGTGTGAACAACTAGAGGCGATCTTGCTTTAGACGTTTGTTGCTCGATTCAGAGGCTGTTCGTGAAATCGTTCTTCGTGGAGAAAATTGCGAATTTTCTCAAGGTTAGTTTTTCTTATTCATCTTTTTATTTTAATAATTAGTTGCTTAGCTTGTTTGGTTAGATCCTTAAGGTTTTATATTCTTGGATAGTTAGGTTATTTAATTTTCCGCAAAGTTTTAATTTAACCTAGCAAGGGTATAGGAAACCCAATAGTGGTATCAGAGAGCGGTTAACCTAACGAGCTTTGCACTAATTTTGAGATGATAATCTTGTTCTTAAATTTCGAAATTTGTTTTGATTAATTTTCGGTTTTTTCATTTAATTTTAATGGTGTTTTTAATTTTAAATTAAATTTTTTAAACTTAGAATTAATTTTTAAATATTAAATAAATCCGAAAAATTAATTAAAAATTAATTTTTCGAAATTTTTGGAGTAAAATTCATTTTTTGATAATTATTTAATTTTTAAAATAGTTTTTAAATATTAAATTAATTGTCTAAATTTTGAAAAAAAAAAATTCATATTTATCTTCAAATTTTCGGATTTTTAAAAGGTTTTAAATGGATAAATCTGTAATATTAAATAAATTATTATTTTATTAATTTTATTAAGGGTATGATTTTTGGGGTTTTAGATAAACATGTCTTAGAGATAAGCTTGATTTTCTTGGTTTATCCTAAATCCTATTTATCTTGAAAACCTTAATTTAAATTAAGTGGTTATACTAAAGGTTTTAGAATATCATAATTTATGAGGATAAACTTGTATTATCCTAGGTTTAAATTTTGAGGATTTATATGGTTATATATATAGGTTTCGGATTTAATATATATATTTAATAATTAAATGTTTCTTATTTTATTTAAATATTGAAACCGAAATATATACATAAAAAATAAATATTAATTTGAACCCTAATATTTTAAAATGTTTAAAATATACCCTGAATTTTAAAATGTTTAAAATAGACCCTTTAATTTTAAAAGTTTAAAATTAAACCCCTATGATTTATATATGTATTATTGATTTTATATATATATATATATATATATATATATATATATATATATATATATATATATATATATATATATATATATATATATATATATATATCATTTAAATCTAATTACATCGTCAGTCAATTGATAAACCGGTTCACCCATAGTGAACAAACTATAAACGAGGTATAAGGCGGGTCGCTCTGCTTCCCTAAAGGAGTAGGTTTTTAACAGCTTCGCGCTGACCTACCTCCTCCGCTTCGCTGTGCGTTCAATGGAGCTACCGAGGACTTTTGATAGGATGGTGTCCAGATTAAAAGTATAATCTAAAGTACTAAAACAAAAAATCCCGTTTTAGATATATCAAAAGTGAATTAGTATGCAAATCCATGAAAAATGCACATCTCCTATATGCACTGTTAGTGGAGCGTGTGTATTGACCGGCACACTAATGAGAGACATATTAGGAGGTGATGTAGGACTCGCAATTCCCGGACTGATCCGTGCCAGGTCTTACGCAGTTTTGCATGGTCAGATTCACCATCTTGTCCGTGATCCTCGGCAACCCAGTCACGGATAGTAGTTGAGCATAACCGAGATTAACATGCCATTGATAAGATTCAATGAATCTCAAAAGATCTAGGAATTTCATAAAGATTGAAATCGACAAGAGTTTGTCCACCTAAAATAAATTCGTGGCGTGATTACGGCGACCCTTTTCATAAAACGAATCGAAAATATGGATCCTAGCCTTAATTCAAATTAAGTAAATTGTTTAAGGAATACTTCATACTAACTAAAACTTTATCTCACAGATGTCTACTTCTACTGGTACTCCCACTCCTGCTCCCAACCACGCCTCCAACTTCTCACTCCTTTCCGTTATGGGTAGGGAAAAACTATCCGGTCCGAACTATGTGGACTGGATGAGAAACCTCAGGTATACGCTGAGGTACGAGAACAAGGAGTATGTTCTCGATGAACAAATTCCCACACTGAATGAGAATCCCACCCAGGAGGAAATGGACGCACACCAGAAACATTACGATGATGCAAACAAAGTGTCCTGCATCATGGCGTCATCCATGGTTCCTGAGCTTGCTAAAGCCTTCGAGAATACATGGGCCTTTGAGATGAATCAGCAGCTGCGAGAGATGTTTGAGGCTAAGGCGAGCAAAGAGCGCCTTGATGTGGTAAGATCCCTCATGGCCTGCAAACCAAAACCTGGAACATCTATCTGCACTTTCGTCCTTGAGATGAAGGGGTACTTCGACCGGCTGGAGGCTCTCAATATGGTGTTTGACTCTGAGTTCTCCACCAATATCATTCTTTCTGGACTGCCCACCATCTATAATCAGTTCGTACTCTCCTATCAGATGAACATGAATCAGAAGGAGACGTCAATTATGGAACTGCATAATCTGCTCCGAACCGCTGAACAGGGCATCAAGAAAGATGAGACCCCTGTGGCCCCTGTGCTTACTGTCGGTAAGGCCTCAAAGAAACGGAAGTCATCCTGGAAGGCCCCAAAAGGAAAGTCTAAGAAAGGGTCTCAAGGGAGAACAGAGTCCGGTATTGTGCCTACTAAAGATCCGAAGGAAGCAGTATGCTTTTACTGCAATGGCAAGGGGCACTGGAAGCGAAGCTGGCCATCATATCTGAAGGACCTTAAAGACGGCAAAGTCAAAAAGGCCAGCACCTCAGGTATGTTCATGATCGAACTCCATAACACTTCTATCTCTAATTCATGGGTTCTTGATACAGGATGTGGTACTCACATTTGCTCTGTATTGCAGGGACTAAGGGAAAGTAGAAGCTTGAAGCATCGAGAGCTGAACCTAATCATGGGGAATCGAAAGATCACGCCTGTGAAGAAAGTCGGAAGGTTCCAGCTCGTGCTTAGATCAGGAGTAGAGATTAGCTTAAATAATTGCTGTTATTCACCCGATATGAATCGGAACATCATTTCTTTGTTTGCCTTGTATAAGGATGGATACAATTTCAGCTTTGATAATAATAATGGAAGTATTTTGGTTTATTTGAATGATGTTTTTATATTCAAAGCTTGTCCTTATAATGGCATATATGAAACTGTTGAGTGTGATAACAACCTATTATTTAATATTGATTCTAACGAAATTGATAAGTCCAAATTGTGGCACTGTCGCCTTGGGCACATTAACAAGAAACGCATCGACCAACTCCAAAAGGATGGAGTGTTGGAATCATTCGACCTAAAATCGGATGATGTATGTGAATCCTGTTTACTGGGCAAGATGACAAAATCACCATTCACAGGAACGTGTGAAAGAGGTGAAGGACTATTGGATTTGGTCCACACAGATGTATGTGGGCCATTCCGATATGCTACAAAAGGGGAAAATCGGTACTATGTCACCTTTACAGCTGACTATAGTAGATTTGGATATGTTTATTTAATTAAACATAAGTCCGACAGTTTTGAGACATTCAAAAGATATCAAAGTGAAGTAGAGAATCAACTGGGCAGAAAGATAAAGGTTCTCCGCTCCGACAGGGGAGGAGAGTACCTTAGTATCGAGTTTCTCGATCATCTTAGAAGCTGTGGAATAGTTTCCCAGTTAAATCCTCCTAGAACACCACAACTCAACGGAGTTGCGGAGAGGAGAAACAGGACCTTGTTAGACATGGTCCGATCTATGATGAGTCGAGCAACACTTCCAGTAAGTTTCTGGGGTTATGCATTAGAAACTGCGGCACATATTCTAAATCTAGTACCCACCAAGAAAGTTTCAAAGACACCTTACGAGATGTGGAAGGGAAAGCGTCCTTCCCTTGGTCACATCAAGATCTGGGGTTGTGAAGTCTTCGTTGGACGAGAGACCTCTGACAAACTCAGTCAAAGATCTGAAAAGTGTCTACTCGTCGGTTACCCACAAGAGTCATTTGGATATCTATTTTACAAACCACATGAAAACGTAGTGTTTGTATCTCGAAGAGGAGTGTTCCTCGAGAAAGAGATAATATCTAAAGAGGACAGTGGGAGTAAGATCGATCTTGATGAGATTCAAGATACTACCAATGAAGAACCAACTGCAAACACTGACCATCAACATGAGGCTGAGATGCCTGTTGAACCCAATGACATATCCTTACCTTTGCGCAGATCCGGTAGAGTTAGCAATCCTCCTGAGTTCTACTATGGTTTCCATATTGAACAGGATGATATGATTAGTGATAGTATACTAGTCGACTTAGATGAACCAGCTAACTATCGAGAAGCGATGGCAGACCCTGAGGCAGCCAAATGGAAGAAAGCTATGGATAGCGAAACTGAATCCATGTATGGCAACCAAGTTTGGAACTTTGGTTGATCCCACACCCGGTCTGAAGACGGTGGGTTGTAAGTGGATATTCAAGAAGAAAACAGATATGAACGGGAAAGTACACACTTACAAAGCTAGGCTGGTGGAAAAGGGCTATACTTAAACCTACGGGATTGACTATGAGGAAACCTTTTCACCGGTAGCTAAGATTAAATCCATAAGGATAGTTCTGGCCATAGCTGTGTTCCATGACTATGAAATCTGGCAGATGGATGTCAAAACCGCTTTTCTTAACGGGAAATTGATAGAGGATGTGTTTATGACACAACCTGAAGGTTTTGTAGACACCAAGTATCCTAAGAAAGTGTGTAAGCTTCAGAAGTCCATTTATGGACTTAAGCAAGCTTCTCGAAGCTGGAATCTTTGCTTTCATGAGAAAATCACAGAGTTTGGATTTTCTAGAAGCGAAGATGATTCCTGCATATATGTCAAGGTCAGTGGCAGCACTGTAGTCTTCCTGGTATTATATGTCGATGACATATTACTTATAGGAAACGACATCCCAACATTACAGAGTGTAAAAGATTGGTTGGGAAAATGTTTCGCTATGAAGGATCTAGGAGATGCAGCTTTTATTCTGGGTATAAAGATTTATAGAGATAGAACGAGACGTCAAATAGGACTAAGCCAGGATACGTACTTGGACAAAATACTGAAAAGGTTCAGTATGGAGAAGTCTAAGAAGGGGAACCTTCCCTTTCCTAATGGCATAAAGATTAGTAAAGACATAAGCCCGAAGACACAGGATGAACGAGACAGAATGAGTCGAGTTCCATATGCTTCGACCATAGGATCTATAATGTATGTCATGACATGTACGAGGCCTGAAGTCTCATTTGCTTTAAGCATGGTGAGTCGACATCAGCAAGACACTGGTGAAGGTCATTGGACGGCGGTCAAGAATATTCTTAAGTATTTAAGAAATACTAAAGACAGGTTCTTGGTTTACGGTGGACAGGATGAACTCAAAGTAACCGGTTATTGCGATGCGAGTTTCCAAACGGATAGAGATGACTGTCGGTCACAATCTGGTTGGGTGTACTTATTGAACGGGGGAGCCGTGAGGTGGAAGAGTTCGAAGCAGGAAACCGTGGGGACTCTATCTGCGAGTCAAAATATATTGCGGCCTCAGAAGCCTCAAAGGAAGCCATCTGGTTGAAGAATTTCATTGGAGATCTTGGAGTTGTCCCAACGGTTCAAGACCCCATCGAAATATTCTGCGACAACGAAAGTGCTGTTTCGTTGACTAAAGAACCCAAGGATCATGGAAAGTCCAAACATATTGATCGGAAGTACCACTTTGCTCGTAGCAAGGTTGAAGAAGGACATGTGATTGTGAAAAGAGTGCGATCAGAGGAGAATCCAGCTGATCAGTTCACAAAGCCACTTTCTCAACCGAAACACTGTAGTCATGCTGTTAGCATAGGATTGCGAGATAATGTAAAGTTTAGTAGTTATTTTTGAATTTGAAACATTGTAACAAAAATTGAAATTGTAATGGATTTGGTGATTAAATAATGGGGATTTATTTATTTGCAAAGTGTTGTCATCTTCTATTAATTTATCGTTATGTTTCCTTTTGCATGTTTAGAACCAACTCCGAGAGTAATTAATTTTATTCAAATACCTCAGTCGTTCGTACTACCGGGAGTTAGTATTGAATAAAGACTGTCATGGAATGTTAGTAGACAGTCAAGAGTTTGACATAGCATAGAGATTGCTGCAACATTCATGGGTACTTAATGGAGATTTAAGTATAGGGCACTCGCACTTGGAAAGATACTTCATGGATCAAATCATAAGTATTTCCAAGATGATAATATCCTCTATTCTTCAGACGGAGATACATTGAAGTTGCGGTTTTCTAGTCCGTCATACCTTAGTGCATCAAACGCTGTGCGTAACTGCCAGTTATAACGGATGTATCTAGTTACGATGTTATTAGTTAGCTAGCACTGTGTATGCGAAGTTTAATCGTTTCTTTTGCCTATATGGAAAAGCGATATCTATGGGCCCTCTGATGATTAAACGTTGACTCTAGAGTGTCGGGCCCGACCGAGACAAATTGAAGTGTTCAATTAATAAGTCTCATATAGTCATATTAATCGGAAATCAGAAACATAATTTTGAAACCAAAGATTGATTATAATCCATGTCTTAGTGTCATACGATATCAGAGAACGAAGGAATAGTTGATCCCTTATCTAAAGGATTAGCTTTGATATGATTTAGAGTTCGGCAGCTGTATCGAGTAGCTAGGAAGGCTGGTAATAGAATGTGTTTAGACAAATAGTTGCCAACTTGTCCAAGTGGGAGACTGTTGGAATTAGTGTCCAAGTCACAATTAATTGTAAACATATTGTTATCAGGCTGGATCCTTTTTGGGTGCATGCAATGAATTGTAAAGAGAAGATGATTAACTTAAATATATAATGATAATTAGTTTGTTAATTTATTATGTTTAATAAATTAACTAGAAACTAAATAATTGATTATATTTGATTAATGGGCTAGTTTGTTAATTTATTAATAGTTAATAAATTAACCGGAAGCTAATAGAATTAATTGAGGAAGTACAGGGGCTAAACTGCAATTAGTTGATAGTCAACAGGGCACCCCCTAAACCCTAATAGGGGGGCCGGCCACCAATCCATCCCACATGGATTTGGGATAAAAAATTTGTAGGTTTCTAAAACCTATAAATAGGCAGCCCCTGCCTGCTTCATTCCTCGCTCATTCGATTCTAAGTTCTCTAACGATCACAAGGGATACCAGTTTTTGGGACTCTGAGATCTGAGCTTAGAAAAGTTATAATTATCTTTTCTTTTGTTCATTGGGTGTGAACAACTAGAGGCGATCTTGCTTTAGACGCTTGTTGCTCGATTTAGAGGCTGTTCGTGTAATCGTTCTTCGTGGAGAAAATTGTGAATTTTCTCAAGGTTAGTTTCTCTTATTCATCTCTTTATTTTAATAATTAGTTGCTTAGCTTGTTTGGTTAGATCCTTAAGGTTTTATATTCTTGCATAGTTAGGTTATTTAATTTTTCGCAAAGTTTTAATTTAACCTAGCAAGGGTATAGGAAACCCAACAAAAATATATAGTGATTATTGATAAAATCAGCTTAGACAGATTATTACAAATAGGGGGAGATTGTTAGGCACAAAAAGGCCTCAGTCAAACCTGCTCCACATCTTAGGGGGAGATTTAATCAAACATGTTTGATGCACTTAAAAGTATAATTTAAGGTCTGTTAATGCCTTATTGAAACCTGAAAAAGTGATTTGCAATATAAGTCAAAGCAGTTTACCCAGTTGCATTCGTTGCAACTAAGGCAGATTGCCCAAGCTGTTCATTCTGTTGAACAGGATGGACATAAACTGTCTACGCTGCTCTACTCTGATGAGCAGCTTGGACAAATTCTAAGTGTTCTGTTCTTTGTGAACAGAACCTGTTCTTTGTGAACAGGCTAAACACTTCATGAAATATGTTTCCACGTCCTCATGTATTGTTTTGGACTACAAGATCAGTTTATAAAGTCGAAGACAAGTGGAAAACAAAAGATGCAAAAGCTGTCTACGCTGTTCTGTTACATGAAAACAAAGTGGATATTTGAAATGGGTGACAGACCATTTCTTATATCAATATGGCCTTCACAAAAGAAGAAAGATTCAAAGTTGACATTCCTCTTTTGGTTAAAGCCTTCTGCAACAGAGACAAAAAGGAAAAGACAAAGATTCTGCCACATGAAGACAAGTCTGCTTTATCAGAATGTGCAGAAAAGTTGTTTTGTCTTTTCGGAAAGACATCTCACTATCTCATCGTCCAATGAAGAAGCTTTACTGAGATTCTTAGTGAGAGTATAAAAGGAAGCTTCTAAGGATTGTGAGATAACCAAGAGTGAGAAATTCAGATCATGCATTGAAGTGTGTTTTTCATTTATGCAAGTCTGCTTGAATAAAACAGTAACGTGTGTCCAAGTTGTTCTTGTTCAAGCTGTCCATCTGTGTCTTGTAAAACATTGAGTTCATCTAAGTGAGTGTATTCATTATATCTAGTCTGAGTGTGTCCTAGACTAGTTGAAACATCTGTTGCATCTGTCATCTCATCTTGAACCTTTCCGCGGTCAAGCTTGTTTGTAATTAACACTTGTTAATAATATACACAAACATTGAGAGAAGAGTGTTGAGTTTTTATTTAGCTGTATTCACCCCCCCTCCTCTACACCTTAGAACAATACACTAGGAAAACCTTTTGGGACCTACAGAATAGATAACTTAGACTTATGAGCTTCAGATTGAAGAGTGTTGCGGATAGAACCATACTTTGGAATCCAGATTCGGTTTCCCTTGACACATTGAAGTCCCAAATGATTCATAGACAGAAATTGCGATTGCCCCTTAATATTCTTAGAACAGAGATTTTCTTCTTTCAGCGCTTTAGCTTGAGCAGACTTGATGTCTTCAATGAGATTAGAAGAGAACACAATAGGGTCAGGGCATAACAACACTTTTCAGGATACACTTTTCTACTCAAAGCATCCGCGACCACGTTGGCTTTGTTGGGATAATATAGGATCTCGCAATCATAGTCCTTGATGATCTCTAAAGACCGTCGTTGTTTCATGTTCAGATCCTTTTGAGTAAATATGTGTTTAAGGCTTTTATGGTCAGTATAAAGCTGACACCTAGTTCCATAAAGATACTCGCCAGATTTTTAGTGCAAAGTTAACGGCAGCCAACTCAATATCATGAGTTGGTGAACTTTTCTCATAATCTTTCAATTGCCTTGAAGCATAGGCAAAGAATTTTCCCCTTTGCATGAGGACACAACCTAAACCTGTACCAGATGCGTCGCTATAGATAACGAAGTCATCATTGCCCTCTGGTAAGGCTAGGATTGGCGCTTGAATAAGATTTTGCTTCAAAGTGTCGAAAGCCTTTTGCTATTTATCAAACCATACGAAAGGGGTATTCTTTCATGTTAGCATTGTAAGTGGTACAACAACCTTCGAGAAGTCTTTAATGAATTGCCGGTAGTAACCAGCCAATCCAAGGAAACTTCGAATTTCAAAGGCATCTCGAGGCGTTTGCCACTTCTGAACAGCCTCGACTTTGGAAGGATCAACTAAAAAACCTTCGCCAAATACGACATGGCCAAGGAATTGAATCTATAAAGATAACAAAGTAGAATTGTAAGTTTTTATTGATACAAGGAAAGCTTAGAAAATAGCTCGAGACAATATAAGGTTATACATGTTTGTGCCAGAATTCGCACTTTGAGAATTTTGCATAGAGCCTTTCTTTTCTTAATAGCTCTAGCAATTCACGCAGATGAACAACATGATCAACCTTCGTTTTGGAGTAAATCAGAATATCGTCTATGAACACAAAAACAGACTTATTCAGCATAGGTCTACACATGCGATTCATGAGATCCATGAACGCCGCTGGTGCATTTGTTAGACCGAAAGGCATTACGAGAAATTCGTAATGACCATATCTCATTCGGAAGGCCGTTTTTGGGATATCCTCTTCTTTGACTTTTATCTGATGATACCCAGAATGAAGATCAATTGTGGAGAAATAACTTGCTCCCTGTAGCTGATCAAATAATTCATCGATCCCGGGCAGAGGATATTTGTTCTTGATAGTGACTTTGTTCAACTCACGATAGTCGATGCACATACAGAGAGTTCTGTCTTTCTTCTAAACAAATAGGACATGTGCACCCCACGGAGATGAACTAGGTCTGATAAAACCTTTTTCTAACAGATCTTGCAATTGTTTTGACATTTCCTGCATTTCTGCAGGCGCAAGTCTATAGGGAGCTTTGGCGATTGGAGCTGCACCAGGAACTAAGTCAATGTCGAACTCGACTTGACGTTCTGGTGTCACTCTAGAGATATCATTGGGAAATACGTCTGGGAACTCACAGACGATCAGAATATCAGAAACAGATTTCTTGTTGACTTCAGCGGCATATTCAGACGAGACAAAGCATAAATACGATTCATGACCCTTAGACAGATATTTATGAAGCTTTCGCAACAGAAATGAAGCAATGGGCACCTTTTCGCTTGTCGCCTTTGATTTCCAACACTCAGCCGTCTGAAGACTTGATCTGATAATTCGGCGGTTGCAGACGATAGTTGCCTCGTTATTCATTAACCAGTCCATGCCGAAAATGACGTCGAACTCTTTTAACGGTATCGGAATGAGATCGAGGTTGAACACTACGTTATTGACAAGTAAAGTGCAATTTCGGTACATGGAATCAGCCATAAAAGGAACAGACTGAAATGAGATCTAGGCTAAAATATGCAATGATCATTTTATTTAACTACAAGAAGTTAAAAGGAACAGATATACAGTCCTAAAATGAGCAAAAACCGAAACTACAAAACTTGAAATATTTGAAAATCAAACACACTAACTAGCAAGTTAAAGACTGAAATGAAGTTAAAAAAGTGTTACCTGATGGTGCAGAAGTCGAAAAATGCAAGAAAAAAGAAGAAAAACCGATGCTCGAGTAGCTTGAATGAGCAAAAATGGAGGTTTCTCAAATAATTAACCACAAACAGAATCTACACTCAATGATTGTGAAATGATTAAGAGAATAAACAAAGAGAATAATATTGAATATGAGAGAGGCGGCGGCTGGAATATTGTGTCTGTGAATATCAAATGTCAACCACTTTCTCCTTTTACACAAAACCCTAGGAGAATAAAAGCAAGTTCCAAGCTACCCAAATCCCAATAGTCCAAATATAAAACTCATATTTTTTTTAAAAAAAATTCGGATATTCGGATTATCCGAATGTCCGAAAAATTATAAATTTGCTATCCGAATCTGAATTTTCGGATTATCCGAATTTCGGATATCCGAAAATTCAGATAGTTTCGTATCGGATGCTCGAATTCAGATATTTTTGAACAACCCTAATATATATATATATATATATATATATATATATATATATATATATATATATATATATATATATATATATATATATATATATATATATATATATATATCTGTGTGTGTCTATGTGTGTGTGTGTGCATACACACATACACATGTGTTCAAGTGAGTACCACTAGTTTTGCATAGTACTAGAGATACCTTGCTTAAAACAATTTTTTTTGAATTTTTTTCATAATCGTGTTTAAATTAATAATATAAGACTATTTACAAAACATCACATATAAACACACACTAGAACTATGTGAAACGTGCAAGTTCACATGAACTATACCATTGTGAACGTATGTTCACACTAAGGTTCACATTAAGTTTTTACGTTCACATGACTTTTATGATGTTAAAAGGTGTGAATGTGTGTATTTTTTTTACGAATAGTGTTACATTATTTGTATCCATGCGAATATGAAAACAAATATAAAGAAAAAAACTGTTTTCCACTGCATGTTCACACCTGAAACCCATGTGTTCTCAGATACACACAGTACTCTGTATTTTTTTAGGGGTACTCACACAAAACATATATATATATATATATATATATATATATATATATATATATATATATATATATATATATATGAGGGTGAGTTCAATGGAAAACCAATGTGTATCTGAAAACCATAGGAAACCAATATCTACCAATCGCAGTCATTGGATATGATGCATTCATATAATAGAACAAGGTGACAATGATGTAATTAATATCAATTTTCGGATGCATCATTTGATCGATGTATCGGTGTGCATAAGGGCAAAATGGTAAGCGTGCATTATGTCAAAATAGAATCCTCTCTGTTTTCCATGTAAAATATCAATTCTGTTGTAACATCCTAAATTCTAAATTATTGTAATTTAGATTAATTGGTTGGATATTTTGTAATTAAAGATATTAAGTTGGATTACGAAATATGATTATGTATCTGGATGATTAAAAGTTGATTGCTATTTTAGGAAATTAAGAAAATTAAGAATTTCAACTTCTAGTTATTTAGTATGATTATTAAAAATGTTAGTGATGATGAATAAAAGATAGAACTCTTTTATTTTATAAAAATCAGTATTTAATGGAACCGGATAAGAAGAGGGGTGTGATGTGCCAAGATTTGAAAGAAGGAAATAAAAAGGGGAAAAATCCTTATTTCATTTCATTTCACCATCTTTCCACTCTCTCACTAAGCTCTATCTCTCTCTCTCTCTTTAGAATCTATGCTGAAAATCAATTAATTGGAGACTAATTCGTGAATCAAATCTGGAAATCTTCAAGAATCAAAAGGAATTAAGGTAAGGAAATTAGATTCAAATTTGAGGTTTTATTTTTAAGAATAAAGATTCAAAAATTCGGAATTAGAATCTGAAAATTTGTGATTGCATGTATGATATAATAGTTGGAAATCATTCCTTGAAGATCACTGAAGCTTTTGAAACAAGAATCGTTGGTTAATTCGTCCAAAAAGGTAATAAATCTGACTTTTTAAGAGTTTTTGTGTTTATGAGAAAATATCCATATTTTGGACAAATCTGGATGAATTGCTATGTTTTAGATGGGGAAAATGATGTAAAAACACTCAATATATAGTAATATATCAAATGTATGGATTGCATGTCACTATAAATTAGATTTGGAAATTTTTAGTGAAAATCCGTAAGTTTCGAAGGCAAAACCTGCATGAGAACTCGGCGAGTTCAGGGGGAACTCAGGGAGTTCTCAAGAACATTTTGAATAAATCTTCAAAAATTCATAAGTGTTGGATCCGAATTCGGTTGGGACCCGAATTCGGATGAGACCCGAAATTATATTGGATAAGACCGAAATCAAACTAAGAACCGAACTCAGAGGGGTCCGAATTCGGATGGGTCAACCCGAACTCGGATGGGTCAACCCAATCCGGATGGGTCCGAAATTCAGTCAATGGTCCGAAATCCGGATAGGAACTCGGCGAGTTCCTTATGCCTACTCGGCGAGTTCGTTCATTTTTGGGTAATTCGGATGGGTTTAAAAGGATCCGAATTTATGGTCAAATAAACAAACTTTTGGGATATCTTTTGCACTATAATAAGGCATATAATGGAGGGTTATTGGGAATAATAACACCTTGAATAACGGTATATAATATGAGTTTCGGATGACGTTTCCGAATGTTGTAGCACTTTATTTTATACAAGTTAATGGTAAATTGTTAAAGAACATATAATGATAATATGTTTTCATTATGGAAATGAAACAGGTCCCTTGTGGTGTTGTTTAACCCACAGTGGGGTACTTTGTGGATCCGGTTGAAATTCCGAGGAGAAATAATATTGCTTAAAGAATAATAACGCACCCACTGTGAGTACCTTTGATTTTAACATTGCTGCATCTGCATTATGTTTGCATTGCCTGCTGAGGCATGTTGTTTCATATTCGTTTGGAACTCTACTAACTTGCGTATATGTATTGATGCACATTCATACTTGTTGCATGTCCGTTCATTTGTTGTGCATCCTTTCGATGGACCTGCGTGGTCGCATCTGTACTCTGATGTTACTGTGCTATATGACCAAGAGTTTGACACCTCTGTGGTCAGGATAGACAGTAAGTCATCCCCGATGTAATGTCTGCCTCAGATGGTTGGTTTTCTTATGCCGAGTGTCAACTCGAAGGAGCTGCGGCTCAGATTTGCGTACTTGGAGTACGTGTGGGGTATACGGTATGTGTTACCGCGGTTACCCTGGGTGGCATCATAATGATTTGTAGAATGTGTAAAATCATATGGTATTCACTAAGCTTTAGCTTACCCCTTCAGTTGTTACATTTTGACAGGAAAAGGGAAATCCGCTGCGGGACCGTCTAGCTAGGACGTTTATTGAAGTGTTTGAAGATTTCCACTGTTTTAACTTGGTATTTGTTTTATGGAATCGATGTTGTAATAAATTTGGGGATGATGTAATACTTTTGGATTTGTAGACTTAGACGTGTAACCTATGTAGCACCGTAGGGTGTTTGTCAAATTTGTATTATTTCATGTACTTTTATGCTTCCGCACTGTAGTTCAAGCTATCAGATCATTATGTAATTGGTTGTTGGTGATTAATCCTGGGTGAATTATAAATGGTGGTTAATGTCGCAAGGGTGTTACATCTGTTAAATTAATAAATCTCATCAAAATCGGCAAGTACAGCAATTATAGGACTTTCAAGTATTAATTATGATTTTTAAAATGTAGTAAATTGATGTAAAAGGAATATACCTATTGTAGGTCCCAAAAGGTTTCCCTAGAGTATTGTTCTAAGCTATAGAGGGGGGGTGAATACAGCTATTTAAAACTCAACACTCTTTTCTCAATGTTTGTGTATATTATCAACAAGTGTTAATTACAAACAAGCTTGACTGCGGAAAGGTTCAAGCTGAGATGACAGATACAACAGTTGTTCAACTAATCTAAGACACACTCAGACTAGATACAAGGACTATACTCACTTAGATGCACTCACTGATTTTACAAGACTCAGATGGACAGCTTGAATAAGAACAGCTTAGACACACATACTTTTATATTCAAGCAGACTTGCATGCATGAAAAACACACTTTAATGCACGATCTGATTTCACACTCTTGGATATCTCACAATCCTTAGAAGCTTCCTTTTATACTCTCACTGAGAATCTCAGTGAAGCTTCTTCATTGACAAATGAGATAGTGGAAAGTCTTTCCAAAAAGACAAGACACCTTTTCTGCACATTCTGATAAAACAGATTTGTCTTCATATGGCAGAATCTTTGTCTTTTTCTTTTTGGCACTGTTGCATAAGGCTTTAACCAAAAGAGGAATGTCAACTTTGCATCTTTCTTCTTTTGCTAAGGCCATTTTGATATAAGAAAAGGTCTGTCACCCTTTTCAGATATCCGTTTGTCTTCATGTAACAGAACAGCGTAGGCAAGCTGTGCAGTTTCTGTTTTCCACTTTGTCTTCGACTTTGTAAACTGATCTTGTAGCCAAAAACAATACATGAGGACTTTGGAAACACATTCCATAAAGTGCTTAGTCTGTTCACAAAGAACAGGTTCTGTTCACAAAGAACTAAACACTTAGAATCTGTCCAAGCTGCTCAGCAGAACAGAGCAGCGTAGACAGTTTATGTCCAGCCTGTTCAGCAGACAAAACAGCTTGGACAATCTGCCTTTGTTGCAACGAATGCAACAGGGTAAACAGCTTTGGGCTGATATTGCAAATCACTTTTCAGGTTTCAATAAGGCATAAACAGGCCTTAAATTATACCTTCAAGTGCATCAAACAGGTTTGATTAAAAATCTCCCCCTAAGATGTAGAGCAGATTTGACTGAGGTTTTTTGTGCCTAACAATCTCCCCCTATTTGCAATAATCAGTCTGTGCTGATTTAATCAATAATCACCATACATTTTACAATACATCTTGCTGAAATAAAATTACAACATTAAAATAAAGTAAAAGATCAGTTTATATATACTGATTTTTGATTACATAAACAACATATGTTTTAACAGAAGTACAACTAATGTACTAATGTATATTACAACTTATGTAAATAAAAGTTACAACTGATGCAACTAAGTACTACTAATGTACAATAAAATTCAACATTTTGGACTGTTGATGTTGAGAGCAGATAATGGCAAGTCTGTCCAACAGATGGACAGCTTCCATTCTTCACCTACTCAGACAGTAGGTGGACTTCATGTCAGTGGTGGTGGTCCTTTAAACATTTTCTCAATCTCCTCTCTTGTTTCCTCCAGATCTTGAATTCAACTCTGAGAAACATAAAGGTTGGATGTTGAAGCTCCCCTCTCTCATAGAATCATTTGAGCTGAGCCCAGATGGCTGCTCTCCACTTACTGGATTGCCTGAAGGAGTTTGCAAGTCTGAAGGCCACAAGCTGTTTGAGACCTACTCTGTGAAGATCTGATGCTCGTTGAAAGCATTTCTTCTATGTCAGGGGATCTACAAAAAATGCCCCCAGCTCAGGTTCTTCAATCACTTTGCCTTCTTCAAACTCTACTCCTTTAGGCAGGCTGTGGTCAACTCCTTTGATCTCTATTGCATAATCATCTTGTTCAATCAAGATCAGGAGTTCCTCCAGCTCAGAATCCTTTCTATTCCTCTTGGCCTTAATTTTGGGGCAAGTCACAGAGACACCCTCACTTACTTCTTTGGGGATCAGACCAAGGTCTTTCACTCTCTCCATCAGCTTCTTGACATATGCCCTGATAGTCTTAGCCGTTTCAGACTTAGACTGGCTCAGGGCAACTGCCAGCTCAACCCATTCCCTGTACCCCATTTGTGCAACATCAGTGTAGTCATAAGTTTCCAGTTCTGGGCCTGCAGCACCCATTCTGGTTATTTGCAGTTTCCACTGTTTGCCTTTTCTTGATGTGGGGACAGCTTTGACAATTGCTTCCTTGGCTAGCCTTCTTTCAGCTACATCTAGAAATTTCTTCCTTGCCAAGTTGTCAAAGTGCATCTGAGCTCTTGCAGAGGATGCTTGTTTGGATTTGGTCACAGAGACCAGAGCACCCTTTTCCTGTTCACCTTCCTTTTCACCAGCTGATTCTTTAGCAGCTTCCAGCAGTTTCTTTTGCACATCCAAAGAGGGCAATTTGATTTTGCTTGCCTCTTGAAGTGCAAAGGACCTGGCAGCTTTGGAAGAGGCTTCTTCTTTTCTTATCATTTCTAGGGTTTTGAGTTGTTCATCTCTGAACTCATAATACTTTTCCATGGGAAGACCCATTTCCTTAGCCCTGGCTTTGTCAAACTTTAGCTCTGCTGCTTTTTGGCGGTCAGGGTCAAAAGCTGCTTTTCCCTTTCCTTTGGCTGTTTTAGTGAGGACAGCTTCAGGAATATCTTCCTCTTCTTCTTCTTCTTCCTCTTCCAGAATTAGATGCCTCCTTTTGCCGCTTGGCCTGTCCTCAGGAATGGATTCCTCCCCCTTAGATTGTGCAGGGTTTGGAGATCCAGCCTGAGTAGGCTGAGCAGTTTCAGTTTGATGAGGGGCACCTTCAACTGGACCTGTACCTGTTACAGATGCACCTGCTGTTTGACCAGTAGATGCTAATTTCTCCTTAGGAGAAGAGGTTTTCTCCCCCTTAGACTTAGTCTTCGAGGCAGACAACTTCTCCCCCTTTGAAGGAGATGGACCAGCACCTTCAACACCTGGTCTGCCTGAAGAAACGAATTCAGCAGGCTTGACAGCAGTTTTGGCAGCAGGCTTGGGACCAACCAGGCTATGCACTAAGAAAGCCAGATTTTCATTCACCTCTACAAGTTGGGAAAGACAGATTTGAAGAGAGGATGATTGTGAATCAGCAGTAGAGGTCAGCTTTAGAATGTTTTCTCTATCAGAAGCTGTGAATAGTAGACTTTGAAGCTGTGCAAGATGTGAACTCAAGAGAGTCCTGCACATCAGCAAGGTTTGCTGACACAGAATTTGATTGAGAGACGATTAGAGTGTTTAGGCTGGCCAATGTGGTAGGAAGGGTAGTAGTGCAAGTAGTGAGGAGAGTGGACAGTTGTTGGGATATGGCTGTCATAGAGGACACGGAGTCCTGTTGGTGTGAAAGAATTGATGAGAGGGATGTGGAGATATTTTGCAGCTGTGCAGTAAGTGCAAGCAGCTGTGAGGAGTGGTCAGTTGGAGTAGTGGAGGGAAAGGAATTCTTGAACAGATCAAAGAATCCTTTGAGCTGTTCAGACACAGAGTCTGAAATTATAGAGGGTAGAGAAGACATGGAATTTTCTAAAGAGCCGACTTTGTTGGTCAGCAAGGAAAGCTGATCCTTCAAAGGCAGATCTTTAGGGGATGGAGGTGTACGGGTAGATTGTTTGGATTGAGTGGATGGTGATGAATGAGATGATGATGATGAGGTAGGTCTTTGGTGATGTGACGGAGAGGGAAGGGGGACTTTGGATAGAAGTTCCATAGCCTGGGCAAAAGTAATATGGCCCAGGTTGGAAGGGTCAAAGGGTCCCTCAGCAGTGGCTGTAGCTTCTTCATCAGGAGAAGGGTAGAGGATGGTAGCCTTTCAGATGCTGCTTGTGTTGCAGCACCTTCATTAAGGCCAGGGGTTGTTCCCTCTGCAGCACCTTAGTTTAAAGGTACCTCATCATGGGGAGATGGGATTTGCATTTCAACATCAGCAGTGGTGAAACCTGCTGATGAAGTTTGCATGACAGGAGCAGCCTCACCAGAGGGATGGTATGATCCCTGAGGTTCATCAGCTTGGGTGGTTGGTCCTTCAGCAACTGTTTGGTGTAAAACAGTTGCATCATGAGGAGCAGAGGTGGGAGGCTAATCCACTGGTTGGTGTAATCCAGCAGGTTTGACACCTCGTGCAGACTCAGGGTGTGAGGAAGTATGAAGTGGGGACTGTGTGGACTCATTATGGAGTGGAGAGAACTCCTGTCTTTCAATATTCTAAGCCTGTTAGAAGGCTGGAATAGTTGATGTGGTTGTCTCCATATGTACAACTGGTTCCTGTTGGGAGAAACCAGAGGGCTTAGGCTAACTCTGGGTGGACTCTTGTTGGAGTGAAGCAGGCTCCAAAGGTGCTGAACCTTCTCCCAAAATAGGAGAGGCAGCAGGGTGAGCTTCTTTTTCAACTGAACCCTTTTACGAGGGAACAGATGGGCTGGTTTGGGCTGTTTTGGCTGTTGGTTTCTTTTTGGTATGATTTTAGAGAGGAGGTGGATGATGGATGTTGTGGAGAGGAGATGAGGGGATCTGATTGCACTAGTTTTGAGACTGGGTCAGAAACAGGTGGGTTGGCCTGTTCCATAGTCTCAGGTGCCACAGAAGCACCAGCCATAGAGGCTTCAGGTTCAACAAATGAACCAGGGTGAGAAGCCTGCTCCCCCTCAGCCACAGAGGCTGATGGTGCAGACTTAGACTTGGCTATTTTGGCCTTCTTGTGGACAGGACCAGCTTCAGTCGTTTCCAAGGTCCTCTTAACAAACTTGACCCTGGATTTGGATTTTCCTTTGGGAGCAGCTTCTGGATCCACCCTCGTAGCAGAGGGTCCTTCCACCATTCCTAGCAACCTCCTCATTGGAGTAGATAGAGAAGGCTTATTTGGGAGAACCGGAGTGTAGAAAACTCTATTCCCTATGGCAGGAAATGCAGCAGTACGAAGTAAAGGCTGAGAGTTATATAGTTTCTCACCACAGATGTGCTTGAAAATGAGGCTCAAAAACCTGGGATAACGAACAGCAGCTGGACGTGTCTCCTGCTGCACTAGATTCCTCAAATTCATGGAAATCCATTTGGCCATGTTGATTGTAGTCCCCTCCACAAGCTGCAGGACTATAGGAATCTCATCACGGCTTAGTTGGTCAAAGGAACCAACCTTACTGCTGAAGCACATCACCACAGAGGCAAATAGGAAACTGTAGGTTGGAGACAAATCCTTCCTAAACAGTGTGGCCCCAACTTTGGGTTCTGCTACACCGCAGAAGCATAGCAGATTGCCCATCTGGTCATTCTCAGCCTGTGGCTGATCATAGGGTTCAGCAACTGGAAGATGAAGGACCTCCCTGACTAGACCAGTAGTGATCTCAATGGTTTGAGTCCCATTGAGAATTGTTCCCTTGATGACTTTGGTATCTAGGTTGTAGGCACAGGTGTACCAGAACTCATACACCACTTCCTGGTACAGGACACCAGGAGTGGCAGTCATGGCATAGTTCACGGGGTGAACATTCAGAAATTCCACCATTTCTTCGTAGCCTTTCCCAACATAATTTTTGGGGATGGTTAGGTTAGCAAGGTAGTTGGTGGGTTTCACGGTTAGCATTTTGGTGACAAAGGAATGTTTATGAACATCAGCACCAACAAATACTGGTAGAAAGGGGTTATTTCAGTGAGCCATTTAAGAAGTAGTGAAGGTAGTAGCACTGGACACTTAGTCGAGTTTTTAGGATTCTTTGGAAGTTATGGAAGTAGTGAGGAAGACGAAGATGAAACAGTAGGGGGTATTTATAGGATTTGAATGTGAGTGGGTATGAGAGAGAAACATTTGGGCGGTTGATTTGAAATGTTCATTAACGGAAAACGGAACGGTTGTCCATGTCAGAACAGTTGTCAGACCACTTGAGCCCTTTTTATTCACTAACACACGTAAACACACATTATCCGCAGTATTAAGTTAAATAAAAACAAAGATTAAGTAACTTAATTGTGAAGAAAGGTAATTAAAACTGATGTTCTAAGCTGTTGGTCAAACTTGTGATGAGCAGGGTCATCACAAGTTGTTCACTCTTCAAGCTGTTCATTCAACCTGTTCAGCTATGTGAGAACAGGTTGTGTTCAATAGCTGATCAGGTTACAAGACAATGTCTTGTATAACAGATTGAGAGACTGAGCAGGTTAGAGGTTTGATCATCATACCAGGTTTGACTTGAAAGTTGTTATTGTCAAGCCTGTTATATGCTCAAGCTGTTCAAGTTTTCAGAATTTGGTTAAGTGTAGAACATGCATAGCCTGTTTTGCATAAGCTGTTCTGAGAAACTTGAGCAATGTGAGACATATAATAACTTAGAACATTTAGGACACTTAGTCACTTTTATTTAACATGCGGAGCTTGCTGACAAGATAATTAAACCTGTTTTCATCAAGAGGCTTGGTGAAAATGTCTGCAAGCTGTTCATCTGTGGAAATAAAACTTACCTCCACATTACCTTTCTGGATGTGATCCCATATGAAGTGATGTCTGACCTCAATATGCTTTGTTCTGGAATGAAATACTGGACTGTTGGAGATAGCTATGACACTTGTATTATCACACAGAATAGGAGTTTTCCTGTATACAAGTCCATAGTCTTCAAGCTGATGTTGCATCCATAGAATCTGCCCACAGCAGCTTCCAGCAGCAATATATTCAGCTTCAGCAGTAGAAGTGGAAACTGAGTTCTGCTTCTTACTACACCAACTTATCAACTTACCACCAAGGAGTTGACATCCACCTGTTGTGCTTTTCCTATCTAGCCTGCAGCCTGCAAAATCAGAATCTTAATAGCCTGTTAGCTCAAGGCTTGAGTCTTTGGGATACCAAAGACCCAAACCTGGTGTACCCTTAAGGTATCTGAAGATTCTTTTCACAGTAGCTAGATGTGATTCTTTAGTCAGCTTGAAACCTAGCACATAAACAGGTAGCAAACATAATATCAGGTTTACTAGCAGTTAAATACAACAAGCTCCCAATCATGCCTCTGTAAGTTGTTACTGAAACATAAATTAGTAGAACCAAATATTATGTCATCCACATAAATTTGAACAAACATAATATCAGACTTCACCTTCTTTATGAACAGTGTGGTATCCACTTTACCTCTGGAATAACCATTGCTCATAAGGAAATCAGTAAAAGTGTCATACCAGGCTCTAGGGGCTTGTTTTAGACCATAGAGAGCTTTGTCCAACTTATAGACAAAACCTGGATGATGTTCATTTTCAAAACCTAGAGGTTGCTTGACATAGACTTCTTCTTGCAGCTTACCATTCAAAAATGCACTCTTCACATCCATTTGAAATACCTTCATGCTCTTATGAGCAGCGTAGGCTAGAAACAAATGAATTGCTTCTAACCTGGCCACAGGAGAAAATGTTTCATCATAGTCTATACCTTCCTCCTGACTATAGCCTTGAGCAACTAGTCTTGCCTTATTTCTAATGACATGACCTTGCTCATCCATCTTGTTCCTAAAAACCCATTTGGTGCCAATTATAGTTTTTCCTTTAGGAGTAGGGACCAGCTTCCATACTTTGTTTCTCTCAAACTGATTGAGTTCTTCTTGCATGGTAGTGATCCAATTGGCATCTTTAAGTGCTTCATCCACTTTATTTGGCTCCATCAGGGACACAAAGCTAGAGAACATACAGAAGTTCCCTAAGTTGTCCCATCTTGTTTGTACCCCTTTGTTGATGTCACCAATTATTTGATCATTGGGGTGACACCTGATCCACTTAGGATCTTGTTTTAATGAGGATTCTCCTGAGTTGTTTTCATCTTCAACAGGTCCTGCTGAGCAGCTCTCAAGATTTTCAGACACACTGATATCTTGAGCATGTTCACTTGTTGAGCATGACTCTCCATTGTTTAACATATCAGCAGAGGATCCAGGAAAATCAGCATTGATTGGTTCAGGACATGAAGTTGTAATTAAGTCAGTACACTTATTCACACAGGGTGTATCAACATAATCATCATCATGCCCATCATGGTTAGCAGGTTGCACTCTAGATGTAGTGGAAGCTTTTGAGTCCTTCTCTTCACTGTTAGAATGCATGAGATCATCAAAGCTGAATTCTCCTGAAACTGATTCAGGAACAGCTTTGGTGGAGGCACTCCTGGACTCTTCAAAGGTGACATTGATAGATTCATCTATCACCTTTCTCTTGTTGTTGTATACTCTGTAGGCTTTCGAGATAGCAGAATATCCAACAAACCAGCTTTAGGTTCAAACTTTGCCAGTTGGTCCCTTTGATTCAGAATGAAGCAGGGACATCCAAACACATGGAAGTAGCTAATGTTTGGCCTCCTCTCTTTGAGCAGCTCATAGGGAGTCTTGTTGAACCTTTTCACCACCAAGGATCTGTTTTGGGTGAAGCAGGCAGTGTTGACAGCTTCAGCCTAGAATGATGAAGTTAAACCAGATGCACACAGCATGGTTCTAGCAGCTTCAATGAGGGTTCTGTTTCTCCTTTCAGCAACTCCATTTTGTTGTGGAGTTCTTACTACTGAAAAGTTTTGTGAGATCCCTCTTTCTTCACATAAGTCCTCAAGAGTACTGTTTCTGAATTCAGTACCATGATCACTTCTAAGCTGCTTTACTTGAGCAGAGTTTAGCATTTCCATCTTCTTGATAAATCCAATGATTTCTCTAGCAGCCTCTCCTTTGCTCTTCAGAAAGATCACCCATGTAAACCTGGAGAACTCATCAACCATTACTAGAGTGTATCTTCTTCCTCCTAGACTTGGGACACTGACTAGTCCAAACAAGTCCATGTGGATTAAGAAGAGAGGAGTATCAATAGAAAAATTATGCTTGGACTTAAAAGATGATTTTCTCTGCTTGCCTTTTTCACAAGCTGTGCAGAGTTTATCCTTAACAAAAGTTATAGAAGGCAAACCTGTTACCAACTCTTTCTTACAGAGTTTGTTGATATTCTTGAAGTTCAGGTGGGACAGCCTTTTGTGCCATAACCAGTTAAGGTCTGCATTGGTTCTTGTGAGAAAGCAGGTTTCAGTTGTGGGATCAGCATATTTGATGTCCACAACATATACACCTTTCTTTCGTTGAGCACACAACACAACTTTGCCTTGGGGATCCAATATGTAACCCAGGTGCTCATCAAAGTTAACCTTGTAGCCAGCATCACACAGTTGACTAATGCTAACAAGATTATGTTTCAGCCCAACCACAGAGGCTACCCTTTTGAACACTGCAGTACCAGCTTGAAGAGTTCCATATCCTTCTGTGGATCCCTGTACATTGTCACCAAAGGTGACTTTTGGCCCTTTTTCAGGCCTGAGATCACTCAGCAGGTCCTTACAACCTGTCATGTGTCCTGAGCAGCCACTGTCCAAGTACCAAACCTGGGATGGTTGTTTAACCTACAGAGTGTCATAGGAAAACATTAGTTACTTTTAGGGGAACTCATCATAGTGATGAGTTCTCCTACTTCATCAAAATTTGTTGATGGGCTAGTGATATCCACACTAATATTTCCTATTTGAATGGTATCAGTTTGGATACCACTCTCGTTGACTAAGTTACTTCCAACACTGCTTGTTTTAGCAATGATGGAACTAGCAGAGTCATCAGGCCTCATGTCCTCAGTTTCAGGACAGTCTTTGGCCATGTGTGTCTTCTTCCCACATTTATAGCATTTTCTCTTTTTAGCCTTTTTGGAAGAAGAACTTTCAAAAACATATTCTGAATTGTTTTTGTTGATTTTGTCAGCAGGTTTAGCAAACTTATTACTATTCTTAGATAAATCAACAGTTTGGGTGGAAGGCACAATAGCAACAGTTTTGCCTGTTTCTTCTTTCCTCTTTTTGGGAGGAAAGATGTCAAATACAGGAAGCTTGATTGGTTTTTGACCTTCCACAGGTTTGGGAAACTTATTCCCAGATTTCTCAGGTTGAGCAATAGCTTTGCCTTTGCCCTTACTGAGATGTGATTGATGTTGCCTATCAACATGATCACTGCTTTTGGTCCTGAAAGACTTACCTTCATTGATAATCAATTTTCCACTATGATTTAAAAACTTATTTGAAATCACAGCAGATTTGCTTTCAACATGAGACTTACCCCTGTTGAATGCAGGCTGCTTACCTTTCGAAAACTTTTTCTCAAAATGTTCAGCATCAAAAGGATTAACAGGTCTCTTACCATCAGCTTTGGACCCAGAGCTTGTTTTGTCAACAGGTTTAGTGTCCACGGCTGCAGTTTGAGCATGTTTTGCTTTCTTCTGCTTGTGTGAATCAGCAGAGCACTTAGCAGGCTGATTTGATGGAGAACACATTCCATCATCAGCTTTTAGAGCTTTTTCACACAAGCTATCAGTATTTTGAGGCCTGACAAACCTATTTGTTGAGACTAGCTTACCATTTACTTTCTGGATGAAAGTGCTGGGAAGCTCACCAAGAGTGGATAAGTCATCTTTCAGATTATTAATCTCAACAATAGAAGCTGCTTTGTCAAAATCCCCTCCAATATAGGCTTGGATTTGTGCAGGGATCTGTTGACTGATACAATGGCTGACTTTTTGTGCAGATGGGCACCAAGAGTCAACTATCTTTTGAAGCTTTGCATGTTTTACATCTGTCTCTCTCTTTTCTTCCAGTAAAATGGAGTTGATGTGTTTTAATTCATCAAGCTCAGTTTCCAACATATGGAAGTTCTCCAGTAAAGAAATATGATCCTATCTACAGGAACTCTTCATCATAGATCGGAGAGCTCATTTGATATATCACGAATGCAGTGATCTACCAAATACGAATTGAGAAGTGACTTTGTATAAAAGTACATTGTACCATCAGTCAATCAAATTTATCCTATCCATTTAGAACTGGATTTTGTACCAACGACCTTTCTCCTTGACTTAAGTTTTGGAATATTTTCATCCGGGATTGGAACGACCTATGTTGTAACGGAGGAGAGAAGGTGAACCAGCTTCCTTTGGTCGCCTAAACTGGATTTTGTGTCAAGATCATTTTTAAGCTTAGAGATTTCAGACAGTAAAACATTGTGTTTCTCAACAGCAGCTTTTAAATCAACAAGCATATATTCAAACATTTTTACTTTTTCTTCAGAACTGTAAGCCATAAAGTTTTGTACCTTGTACATCATTGTGGGGTTCCAGTTCTCTAAGCTGCTGAAGGCTTCAGCTTCAATGAAGTCCTGTTTGAAGTTGCTGGTTGATGGGACGTCAGTGTTGGCCATCAGACAGTTGTTGTCTTCTTCATCTGAGGATGAATCAGACTCCTCCCAATCACATGTCTCAGCCATGAGTCCCTTTTGCTTGTTGGAAGCCACTGAGTTTTCTAACTTTTTCAGCTTATCCATGGCCATAAGGTACTTAACCCTGTAGCCATCGTCCCTGTTAGTCTTGAATGGTTTGGATGTCTGACCAACAGCTTTTGACACACAGTCAGCAGCTATATGGCTAGTCTTGCCACATTTGAAGCACTCAGCCTTAAATTTATCAAATGTCTTCTTTTTTACAGCATTTGAGTTCCCCTTTCTTCCAAACCTTTTCTTGTTGAACCTTTTGACAAGCATTGCAATTATTTGCTCATCATCAAGTTCAGCAAGATCTGCATTGTCTTCCTCGTCAGACATTTCTTCCCTTTCATCATCAGCCTGTTGATCAGGTTGTGTGAACACATCACATACCTGCCCAACAGGTTGTCTCACGCTGGCCGCTAAGGCATCACCTCTCTTAGACATCTCCAAGGCATTTCTTTTCTGTTGCCTTGACTGCTCATCATTCAGTATGGATCCATATAAGTTTACAAGATCCATACCTTTTATGGTACCTGAATTTCTTAAGATAGTAGAAAAATAGTTCCACTCTTCAGGCAGGATGTCCAAGAACTTGTTCACCAGAGTTAGGCTGTCCTTTGTGATCCCAACAGCTTTGAGATCATTAACAAGAGCAGTAAACCTGGTGTAGAATTCTGTGAGTGACTCCTTTGGTTTTGCAATGAAGAGTTCATACTGTCTAACAAGATTGTTAATCCTGTTATCCAGTGTGATTGTGGGACCATCATAGACGGTACACAAAGTATCCCACATCTCCTTTGCAGTCTTCATCTTCTCAACATGTTTGAACACATCATCAGGCAGAGAGATAACCAGGTTATTCCTGGCTTTTGCATCCAGAGCAACCAGTCTTTTGTCTTCATCAGACCATTAAGCTTTGGCCTTCTAAAAGGTCCTGATTTCAGGTGCAGCTCCTTCAACAGCAGGAGTAATGGTGGTAACAGAAGTTGGCACATAGGGACCTTCCATTACTATCTCTGGTAGTTGTACATCCAGATTCTCTAAATAGAGCATCATTCTGCACTTCCAACCAGAGAAGTTCTGATGATTGAACTTGGGGGGTTTGGCCATTGACCCATTGTCATAGTAAGAGGAGGAACTTGCAGCACTGTTGTCCATGGGAAAGTAGGGAGAATGGAGATCTAGAGATGACACACTTTTCTCAATGTTTGTGTATATTGTCAACAAGTGTTAATTACAAACAAGCTTGACTGCGGAAAGGTTCAAGCTGAGATGACAGATACAACAGTTGTTCAACTAATCTAAGACACACTCAGACTAGATACAATGACTACACTCACTTAGATGCACTCACTGATTTTACAAGACTCAGATGGACAGCTTGAATAAGAACAGCTTAGACACACGTACAATTATATTCAAGCAGACTTGCATGAAAAACACACTTTAATGCACGATCTGATTTCACACTCTTGGATATCTCACCATCCTTAGAAGCTTCCTTTTATACTCTCACTGAGAATCTCAGTGAAGCTTCTTCATTGGACAAATGAGATAGTGGAAAGTCTTTCCAAAAAGACAAGACACCTTTTCTGCACATTCTGATAAAGCAGATTTGTCTTCATATGGCAGAATCTTTGTCTTTTTCTTTTTGTCACTATTGCATAAGGCTTTAACCAAAAGAGGAATGTCAACTTTGCATCTTTCTTCTTTTGCTAAGGCCATTTTGATAGAAGAAAAGGTCTGTCACCCTTTTTAGATATCCATTTGTCTTCATGTAACAGAACAGCGTAGACAGGCTGTGCAGTTTCTGTTTTCCACTTTGTCTTCGACTTGTAAACTGATCTTGTAGCCAAAAACAATACATGAGGACTTGAAAACACATTCCATAAAGTGTTTAGCCTGTTCACAAAGAACAGGTTCTGTTCACAAAGAGCAGAACACTTAGAATCTGTCCAAGCTGCTCAACAGAACAGAGCTGCGTAGACAGTTTATGTCCAGCCTGTTCAGCAGACAGAACAGCTTGGACAATCTGCCTTTGTTGCAACGAATGCAACAGGGTAAACAGCTTTGGGCTGATATTGCAAATCACTTTTCAGGTTTCAATAAGGCATAAACAGGCCTTAAATTATACCTTCAAGTGCATCAAACAAGTTTGATTAAAAATATCCCCCTAAGATGTAGAGCAGGTTTGACTGAGGCCTTTTTGTTCCTAACAGAGCTTCTTTCACCGTCTTTGTCTCAATCTTGCTCAAAAAATTTGAGAAGAGACATTCGTTCTTGGTAGCTCTCTGGGTTTTTAAAGAGGCAGGGGGATCACCAATGATGTTTTCTGGTGGGTGGTCCCTTATCCATTAGAAGGTATGTTGATAAGGTTGAAGCTAGTCTTGATTTGGATTCAAGTCCAGGTAAGGAATATGGGGATTTGTTTCAGAAGTTGATGGGATATCAACTGAGGTGGGAGATTTTGAATTTTCAGAATTCAAGGTAGTTTCAATAGATTCTGGAGCTTGAATTGGTTGTACACTTTCTACAGGAATGTGTACATCGATCGTTGAAACCTCTCTAGTATCTTCAGAAATCTGTTGGTCAGACTGATATAGATGTCATTCGGAATAGAAATCAGCAAGAGCTTTCGGGCAGTTTTGTCTCCCAGCTGTCTTCGTTTCTGAGCATCAGACAGATTGGTGACCTCCACAGTTCTCTCCAGTATTGGAGGATTGTCATTTGGTATAGTTGGAATAGTTTCAAGAAATATTTTCGGTCCCTCTGTGAGGGATTTCAACATCTCATCTGATGGGTCATGAAAACTGATGAATTCCAGAAACTATTCCCTTCACTGAACATACTCACCTCTATAAAGAATAGGAGGTTTGGTTTCCGAACCCATGGCTAATGCATCTTTCGACATTGTGATTTGATTGATCAGAATCTTCCAAGATCTTTTAATGGAAATTGATTGATTTGAACTGGACACTGAATGATTGATCAAACTTGTATTAAGTATGATCAACCTCGAATCAAGAAGAGTAAAACTCGATTATCAAAGGATAAAACTCGATGAACAAAGAGTGAAACTCGGTCAGTGAACAATGAAACACGATTGTAAAAGGATCAAACTCGATCAGTGAAGTGTAAAACTCGAATGAATCCTTATCAAACTCGAATCTAAAATGATCTAACTTACAAGGATTAGAAATAAAACTCGGATGACAAGTCAATCAACTCGGATGATAAGTCAATAAACTCAAATGGAACTGAATCAACTTGAATTGTGTTTGATTAAACTCGAATAAGGTTTGATAAAACTCAAATTAACTTTAATTAAACTTGATTTATGTTTGATGAAACTCGAATGAAAGTTTAATCCAACTCGAATGGTGTTTTAACAAACTCGAAAAACACTAAATTCTGTTGAAAGTTTGTTAATAAAACTCGAAAGAACTTTTGTTTCAACTCGGATGATGATTGATGAAACTCGGATAAAGAGCTTATCCAACTCAAATAAGTCTTTATCCAACTCGATTAAAACTGTTATCGAACTCGAATCCTTTTTTATAAAACTCGATTAAAACATTAATTTCAATATAATTCGAGTTTCAACATA
>JAANYP010002472.1:0-20791 GCA_020465985.1 Centrapalus pauciflorus
AGGTCAATATGGAATTCAATTTGACGATCTGGTGGCAAACCAAAGATGTCATCCGGGAATACGTCGGGGAAATCTCGAACTACAGGTACATCAGACACGGTATTTTTAACTTCTTTAGCATCTATGGCATAGGCTAAATAGGCGGAACAACCTTTGGTTAGGCACTTTCGGGCTTTCATTACAGAGATGAGACCTAAATTTCGAGTCTTTCTATCGCCATAAACATAACGTTCACTTCCTTCGGGGGTTCTAATTCTAATTATCCTTTTAGCACAAAGTATTTCAGCATTATTCGTCATAAGCCAGTCCATTCCTATAATAACATCGAATTCTCTAATCCACATCGGTATCAGGTCAACGTCCGAGGAGAGGTCATCAATCACTAGCTTACAGGAACGAAAGACTCTATTCACAGTCACAAAATTCGAGCTAGCAGTTTCTATGTCTAAGGGTGCAGGTAACATCACAGGGGCAAAATCAAACTGTTTAGCAAACTTTTCAGACACATACGACAGATTAGAGCCAGAGTCAAATAAGATTAAGGCAGGCATATCATTAACAAGAAATGTACCTGTGACGACGTCAGCAATCTCTTTTGCCTCTTCGGCTGTCATCTGGAAAGATCTTGGCTGATTCCTCGGGGCAGAAGAACCTTTGACGGATTGCTGAGGTGAAGATGCAGGTGGAGGAACAAATCGAGGCCGAGTACAGTCTTTAGCATGGTGCCCCAACGTAATGCAGTTTCGGCAAGCCTCACTGCGCCTGGGACATTCTGACCTATCGTGACCGTTCTGTCTACAGCAATAACATTTAACGAACGCAGGATCGCATTTCCCTTCATGAATTTGCTTGCAGCGAGGACAAGCAGGCTTTGGTGCCGAGGTCACAGCATACGATTTAGCCTTCTTAGAAGACTGCTTATCTCCTTTCCTTGAACTTTCATTCTTCCTTTCAGCTCTCTCAGATTTTTCCTTCTTATTAGATTTAGCAATAAAAGGACATGCTCGCTCAGGATAGATTTCAAGTTCACCTACCCTAGCAATTTCAACCGCCTCAATATAACTTCTTGGTCTGCCAGACTTCACAAACTTCCGGATTTCTCTATCCAGACCATCCACAAACAAATCCCTTCGTCTTTCGTCAGTATCGACAGGGTGCTCAGATAATAGCGAGAGCCTGGTAAATTCCAGCTCATAGTCCGTCACAGATCTTGTACCTTGCTGAAAAGATAGCAGGGTTTTCTCCATCTGGCGCTTAACATCCTGGGGGCAGTATTTTTCCTTCAGATGAATCTTAAATTGATCCCAAGTAATGGATTTCTCCATTGCTTCAGACATGGGATTCGTAATTGACTTCCACCAACGGCCAGCTCCATCCTCCAACATTCCCGTCGCAAATGTCACCTTATCTTTTTCACCACACTTGGAGAGTTTAAACGCTTTCTCCACATTCGCGACCCAGTCCATAGCTTTAACAGGATCAGATGACCCCGCAAACGTACGAGCTCCACACTTCTTGAAATCAACAAACGTACAGTCACGTCCTACCTTAACGTGATGGTCAGAAGAGTCAGTCTCACTTTCATCAGATGACACATGCCTATGTTTCCTCTTTCGGTCTTTCTTGGGCTTCGCTAACATCTCTTCCTTATACTTCAGTTCTAACTCTTGCAACTTAAGTTCTCGCAACCTAAGTTCTTCTTCACGGCGCTTAAAGTCAATTTCACGCTGGTTTTCCTCATCAGTGTGCATTACCGCTTTACCCTTGGTCAGCAAATCCTTAATTTCCTTAAATCGGTCTTCAACTGCCATATCAGTCTGCAGTCGGTTCCTATCCATCATAAGCTGCATCTGCCTACGGTTATCCTCATTCAACTTATGAACGAGGTCAATCAATTGAGCCTGCTGAGGAGGCACAGGGGTGGCAGTACTGCTTGAGTCATTAGCAGTATTTTCAGGGTCAGTGCCTAAGTCCTCTACATGAACAGATTCTTTGTGTTGATCAGCTGCAGCATCAGCAGCTTTACCAACAGTCGAGGTACCAGCAACATTTGGATTCTTATCAGCCATTGGCTGAAAATATAAAGGAAATAACTATTATTTCCTGATTCAATTAAGCACATAACGAGTCATAATCCTACGTCAGATAATCATATCTAAATTCATAGATATGAAGGCAGTTAGTCAGGCTCACAAAGTCAAGTCAAAGTCAAGTCAGTATCAAGCAGTCAATCCCTCCCCCATCCTATCAGTCATCATTTGCCTATCTTAGGTCAAGTTGTGTGGGTAGTCCTTTACTAATTAAGTTACCCTAGGCCTCGGTGACTTGTTCGGGAATTCAGAGTCACATAGTCCATACCATACCAGTAGTTTAAGTATCGGGTGGCCAATCCGATGATTAAACTGCTGCTCTGATACCAACTTTGTAACATCCAAGTTTCCACAAACAGTACACGTCATAATATTTCATTTCATTAAGTAATAAATATTACTATTTGTTTGATACCACAGGTCCATCAGCATGAATACTTAATTACAACAATATTTTAAAATCAAATGGTGGTCTAACTAGCTTCTAAATCTTCAATCAGAGTGCGGAAGACTGAACAAGCTACCCGAGACCGCAACATCTTTTCAAAATAGGCGTCATCAAAAGTCCAAAAGTCTGCTATTCATCATAATCCAGATTCACTTAGCCTGGGACGAACTACCTGCTATGGTCTTGCCTTTATCAGCTTTTCCTGAAAAAGAGTTGTCATGACAGAGTAAGCTAACATTGCTTAGTGAGTTAACAGAGTTCCATTAGTTACCACACACATATAACATACTATCAGTTCCTGTCGGCAATACGTCAGAGACGTCAAAAAGGTTGGGAGACAACCCAGTCGGTATTCCCATGTGTAAGGCCGAAGCCCTACGGGAGGTGTATGGAAACAAGTCAAATAGGAAAGGAATCTGCAGAATTCCCTCCTGTGAATGGAGATCTCACATTCGGTCCTGTCGGGTAATGCAGTATGCAGCGGCAAGTATATCAACAGTCAAGTAAGCAGTAAGCATGATAAGTATTTACATAAAATGTAAAAGTGATCATGCAATCAAGGCAATTCAAGTGTCTAGCTTCAGTAATGTCAAAAGTACGTTTCTATAATACAATATAATATTAAAGAAACATGCAGCAATCAATCGGAAGTTTCCATACAGTCAATACATTCACCAATAAGTATCGAAATATATGCAAGTAATTAATGAAATCTGTCACTCACAGTGGTCCGTAGTCAGATAATGCTTAACGAATTAAGCGGTTCAGTTTACTCTGTCAAATCGACGGGTTCCTGCAGTTCAGTTTCAAGTCTGGCATATTAATGTCAAGTCTGTGTCATAATCTATATAACCCTAGTTATATATTTAGTTTATTGTCAATTCTGGCTGTCGAGTCTGAGGTAGTTCCTATTGTCCCAAGGTGAGTCTATTCTTATCAGATTAATACGATCCATCTAATTACAGATGTATGGCCTTGAAACAAAGCCAATCGTATTTCTAGTAAAGTGTAACATGCCATAAACATTCTAAAGGTTCATACAGAGTCGGTTAATTTATTTGTGCATAAAATAGTTATGCAACTTGAACTTGTGAGTTTTATCATAATTCAAGGACACTTTCAATAAAATAAGTTGTTTAATAACTTAGTCTGATTTAGGAATTAATCTTATACTTGGAACATAATCAAACTCGAATGGGTACAGATTCGAACATCAACAATTTCAAACAGCATCCTCGAATCTAGGGAAGATAGATTCGAAATTCCACACATTCGAGTCTAAGGAAATAGATTCGAAACACACACCCTCGAGTTTAAGGAATTAGATTCGAAATAGCAGAATTAGAGTCGAATTACATCAGATTCGAAATGAGCAATACACAGATTCGAAACCTTTCATAGATTCGAACCATATAGATTCGAACTAGGGGATTTCGAGTCTAAACAATGCTTCTTCGAGTCTGTTCTTCATGATCAACGATTTTCCAGGTTTTAACATCTAAATAAGAACATAAATGATGGAAAAACAGATACTAACCTTCGTCCAAGCTATATCCTTCGACTATAGATGATTTCCAAGCAAAAACAAGTCCTAAACGGAAGCAAATCAGCTTCAAATGAAGGGAATTTGAGCAAACTCGAGTTTGCTCTTTCAAAACCGAAATAAAAGTCAGAAAAGGGGTCGAATTTACCTCAAATCAGAACCAAATCGAACATGCAATGACAGAATATTGTAGAGCTTGACGATCTCTATCCGTTGACGTATAATTCACGAGAATCCGACGGTTCGTTTAGGAGGAATTCTAGAGAGAAGGTGAAGGTGTAGAGAGAGAAGGAGAGAGTTCTAGATTTTCCAAACCAAAGAAATGAGGAGGAATACCCTATTTATAGGGAGATAGGGAAAAAATCAGATTTTCTACTGAATTATCCGGAATTGACCAACTTTATTTCCCAACAAACCGATTTGCATAATTGTCTTTTAGTCACATTTTTATTCATTTTAGTCCGTTTCGTCACTTTCAGTCTTTAATTGGTCATTTAGCTGAATTTTAATTATTAATTTTATTTCAGCTAATTTTGGGCAACTTTTCATAATTAATTATAACTTAATATAATTAACTATTTAAGATTCATGTTTTCAGTTAATTACTAAAATTTGGATAAAATTGCTTTATTATCCAAGGTCTGATGCTGTAATTTATATTTAATAAATTACGGGCTGTTACACATTGCTCAGGTTCGCTGTGATTGCATTACTTACTTGCATATGTTTCGGTACTTATTGGTGATTGTTACTAACTTGTATGGAAACATTTGCTGCTGCTTGTTCCTTGATTACTTAATTGTATGCTTTGAACGAATGATAGAAACTGCTGAAACTAGACAACTGTTGTTGCATGTTCCTTGATTACTTGCGTTGCTCAGGACCGCTGTGAGTGACAGATTACATTACTAACTTGCATAGGTTTCGGTACTTATTGGTGATTGCTACTGACTTGTATGAAACATTTGCTGCTGCTTGTTCCTTGATTACTTAGTTGTATGCTAGGAACGTATGATAGACACTGCTGAAACTGGACAACTGTATTTGCATGTTCCTTGATTACTTGCATTGCTCCGGACCGCTGTGAGTGACAGATTGCATTACTTACTTGTGTATGTTTCGGTACTCATTGGTGATTGATACTGACTTGTATGGAAACATCTGCTACTGCTTGTTCCATGATTACTTAATTGTATGCTAGGAACGTATGATAGACACTGATGAAACTGGACAACTGCTGCTGCATGTTCCTTGATTACTTGCATTGCTCCGGACCGCGGTGAGTGACAGATTGCATTACTTACTTGCATATGTTTCGGTACTTATTGGTGATTGTTACTGACTTGTATGGAAACATCTGTTGCTTCTTGTTCCTTGATTACTTAATTGTATGTTAGGAACGTATGATAGACACTGCTGAAACTGGACAACTGCTGCTGCATTTCTTGATTACTTGCATTGCTCAGGGCCGCTGTGATTGCATTACTTACTTGCATATGTTTCGGTACTTATTGGTGATTGTTACTTACTTGTATGGAAACATTTGCTGCAGCTTGTTCCTTGATTACTTAATTCTATGCTAGGAACGTATGATAGACACTGCTGAAACTAGACAACTGTTTTTGCATGTTCCTTGGTTACTTGCATTGCTCTGGACCGCTATGAGTGACAGATTACATTTCTTACTTGCAAAGGTTTCGGTACTTATTGGTGATTGCTACTGATTTGTATGAAACATTTGCTGCTGCTCGTTCCTTGATTACTTAATTGTACGCTAGGAACGTATGATAGTCACTGCTGAAACTGGACAACTGTAGTTGCATGTTCCTTGATTACTTGCATTGCTCCGGACCGCTGTGAGTGACAGATTGCATTACTTACTTGCATATGTTTCGGTACTTATTGGTGATTGGTACTGACATGTATGGAAACATCTGCTGCTGCTTGTTCCTTGATTACTTAACTGTATGTTAGGAACGTAAGATAGACAATGCTAAAACTGGACAACTGCTGCTGCATGCTCCTTGATTACTTGCATTGCTCAGGACCACTGTGAGTAACAGATTGCATTACTTACTTACATATGTTTCAGTACTTATTGGTGATTGTTACTGATATGTATGGAATCATTTGCTGCTGCTAGTTCCTTGATTACTTAATTGTATGTCAGGAACGTATGATAGACAATGATCAAACTGAACAACCGCTGCTGCATATTCCTTGATTACTTGCATTGCTCCGGACCGCTGTGTAACACCCGAGTTACCACAAACAGTACACGTCATAATTTCTTTAAGTACATTTCATTAAGTAATAAATATATTGTCTGATACCACAGGTCCACATACCTGATTCAAATAAAGCTACAAGATACTTAATTACAAAACATATTAAACATATGATGGTGGTCTAATCTAGCTTCTAAAATCTTCAATCAGAGTGCGGAAGATTGAACAAGCTACCCGAGACCGCAATAATCAGTACAAAATAGGCATCAGCAATAGGTTCAAAAGTCTGCAATCCTCCAGTATCAAAGTTCACTTAGCTTGTGACGAACTACCAGCTATATCCTTGGCCTTATCAGTTTTTCCTGTAAAGAGAGTTGTCATGATAGAGTAAGCTAACATTGCTTAGTGAGATAACAGAGTACCATTAGATACCACACATATATAACATACTATCAGTTCATGTCAGTAAGTCAACACGTCAGAGACGGCAAAGATTTGGGAGTCAACCCAATCTGTATTCCCATGTGTAAGACCGAAGCCCTACGGGAAGTGTATGGAAACGAGTCAGATAGGAAAGGAATCTATAGAATTCCTTCCTGTGAATGGAGATCTCACATTCGGTCAGATCAGTAAATGCAGTATGCAGATGCGAATGATTCTTTAACAAGAAATCAACAAGCATGTTAAGTATTTACATAAAAAGTAAAAGTGAACATGCATTATAAGGCATATCAGATTTCAAATTTCAATAATGTCAAAAGTAAGTTCCTATCATACAATAGGTATTCAAGAAACAGACAATCATAGTAAATGTTTCCATACAATTCAGTAACAATCACCAATAAGTATTGAAATATATGCATGTACTCAAAGTAATCTGTCACTCACAGTAGTCCTTAGTCAGTTAATGCTTAACGAATTAAGCCGTTCAATTTACTCTGTCAAATCGGCGGGTTCCTGCAGTTCAGTTTCAAGTCTGGCATATTAATGTCGAGATTGCAACATGACCTATATAATTCTTAATTATATAATCAGGTTATTGTCATTTCTTGTTGTCGAGTCTGAGGTAGTTCCTATCGTCCCAAAGTGAGTCTATTCTTATCAGATTAATACGATCCATATAATTACGGATATATGGCCTTGAAACAAAGCCAACCGTAATACTAGCAAGGTGAATCATAACATACTATTTCTAAGGGTTCATACAGGGCCTGTTAATTTAGTTGTGCATAAATAGTTATGCATCTTGAAACTTGTGAGATTTACCATAATCATAAGATACTTTCAATTATATTTACACATAACATAAGGTTGATCAATAACTTAATCTGATTTAGGAATTTAACTTTGGCTTGGAACTAAACCAGATTCGAATATAGCCAATTTGAATTTATGGAGACAGATTCGAATAGCCTTAATTTGAATCTAGCTGAGATAGATTCGAAGACCATACATACATTCGAAGACAACACCTAGATTCGAAGACCTTACATAGATTCGAAATCAATACATAGATTCGAAGACAGCACATAGAATCGAAGGCCTACATTCGAGTCTAGGGGGGGTTAGATTCGAAACAGCAACATTCGAGTTTATATATGAATTTCTTGAGTTTGTTCTTCTTGTTCAACGATTTTCCAGGTTTTAGCAACTTAAACATGAACATAAATGAGGGAGAAATAGTCACTAACCTTCGTCCAAGCTATAGCCTTCGATTATAGATGTTTTCCAAGCAAAATCAGGTCCTAAACGAGAGCAAATCAGCTTCAAATGAAGAGAGTTTGAGCAAACTCGAGTTTGCTCTTGAAAACCGAACCAAAAGACAGAAAAAGAGTCGAATTTACCTCAAATCAGAACCAAATCGAACATGCAATGACAGATTAATGTAGAGCTCGACGATATCTATCCGATGACGTATAAATCACGAGAATCCGATAAGCCGTTTAGGAGAAAAGCTAGAGAGAAGTCAGATTGTAGAGAGAGAGAGAGTTCTAATGTTGCTAAACCAACGAAATGAGGAGGAAGGGCTCTATTTATAGGAAATAGAGAAAAAATCAGATTTTCTACTGAATTTCTGGAATTGACCAACTTTTATTCTTAACAATCTAATTTGCATTTTCAGTTTCAAATAATAGCAAAGAAGTTCTAGATTTGCTATAATTATCTTTTTAGACTAATTTTATTCATTTTTGTCCATTTCGTCATTTTCACGACTTTAATTTGTCAATTAAATAAGTTAAATTATTAACTTTATTTCAGCTAATTTGGGACAAGATTTAATAATTAATTATAACTTAATATAATTAACTATTTAGAATTCATATTTTCGGTTAATTACTAATAATTGGACAAAATTGCTTAATTATCCAAAGTTTGATGCTGTAATTTATATTTAATAAATTACGGGCTGAGCCCGAGCGTATAATCGATCATAAGGTTTCGAAATTGCGCAGCAAGGAAATCCCAATGGTGTTAGTTTAATGGAAATACCATAGGGGATCTGCGCAAACTTGGGAGCGAGAAGACGAGATTAGGCAAAAATATCCTAAGTTATTCTTGTCTTAGTCGATTCCGAGGACGGAATCAATTTAACGGGGGAAGACAGTAACAGCCCGTAATTTATTAAATATAAATTACAGCATCAAACTTTGGATAATTAAGCAATGTTGTCCAATTATTAGTAATTAACCGAAAATATGAATTCTAAATAGTTAATATAACGCTGTGAGTGATAGATTGCATTATTTACTTGCACATGTTTTGGTAATTATTGGTGATTGTTACTGACTTGTATGGAAACATCTGCTGCTTGTTGTTCCTTGATTACTTAATTGTACGTTAGGAACGTATGATAGACACTGCTGAAACTGGAGAACTACTGCTGCATGTTCCTTGATTACCTGCATTTCTCAGGTTCGCTGTGATTGCATTACTTACTTGCATATGTTTCGGTACTTATTGGTGATTGTTACTGACTTGTATGGAAACATCTACTGCTGCTTGTTCCTGGATTACTTAATTGTATGCTAGGAACGTATGATAGACACTGCTGAAACTAGACAACTGTTGTTGCATGTTCCTTGATTACCTGCATTGCTCTGGACCGCTGTGAGTGATAGCTTACATTACTTACTTGCATATGTTTCGGTACTTATTAGTGATTGTTACTAACTTGTATGAAACATCTCCTGCTGCTTGTTCCTTGATTACTTAATTGTATGCTAGGAACGTATGATAGACACTGCTGAAACTGGACAACTGTAGTTGCATGTTTCTTGATTACTTGCATTGCTCCGGACCGCTGTGAGTGACAGAATGCATTACTTACTTGCATATGTTTCAGAACTTATTGGTGATTGATACTGACTTGTATGGAAACATCTGCTGCTGCTTGTTCCTTGATTACTTAATTGTATGTTAGGAACGTATGATAGACAATGCTGAAACTGGACAACTGCTGCTGCATTATCCTTGATTACTTGCATTGCTCAGGATCGCTGTGAGTGACAGATTGCATTACTTACTTGCATATGTTTCTGTACTTATTGGTGATTGTTACTGACTTGTATGGAATTATCTGTTGCTGCTTGTTCCTTGATTACTTAATTGTATGTTAGGAACGTATGATAGACACTGCTGAAACTGGACAACTGCTGCTACATGTTCCTTGATTACTTGCATTGCTCCGGACCGCTGTGAGTGACAGATTGCATTACTTACTTGCATATGTTTAGGTACTTATTGGTGATTGTTACTGATATGTATGGAATCATCTGTTGCTTCTAGTTCCTTGATTACTTAATTGTATGTTAGGAACGTATGATAGATAATGATCAAACTGGACAACCGCTGCTGCATATTCCTTGATTACTTGCATTGCTCCGGACCGCTGTGAGTGAAAGATTGCATTACTTATTTGCATATGTTTCGGTACTTATTGGTGATTGTTACTGACTTGTATGGAAACATCTGCTGCTTTTTGTTCCTTGATTACTTAATTGTACGTTAGGAACGTATGATAGACACTGCTGAAACTGGACAACTACTGCTGCATGTTCCTTGATTACTTGCATTTCTCAGGTTCGCTGTGATTGCATTACTTACTTGCATATGTTTCGGTACTTATTTGTGATTGTTACTGACTTGTATGGAAACATCTGCTGCTGCTTGTTCCTTGATTACCTAATTGTATGCTAGGAACGTATGATAGACACTGCTGAAACTAGACAACTGTTGTTGCATGTTCCTTGATTACCTGCATTGCTCTGGACCGCGGTGAGTGATAGCTTACATTACTTACTTGCATATGTTTCGGTACTTATTAGTGATTGTTACTGACTTGTATGGAAACATCTGCTGTTGCTTGTTCCTTGATTACTTAATTGTATGCTAGGAACGTATGATAGACACTGCTGAAACTGGTCAACTGTAGTTGCATGTTTCTTGATTACTTGCATTGCTCCGGACCGCTGTGAGGGACAGAATGCATTACTTACTTGCATATGTTTCAGAACTTATTGGTGATTGATACTGACTTGTATGGAAACATCTGCTGCTGCTTGTTCCTTGAATACTTAATTGTATGTTAGGAACGTATGATAGACAATGCTGAAACTGGACAACTGCTGCTGCATGTTCCTTGATTACTTGCATTGCTCAGGGCCGCTGTGAGTGACAGATTGCATTACTTACTTGTATATGTTTCTGTACTTATTGGTGATTGTTACTGACTTGTATGGAATTATCAGTTTCTGCTTGTTCCTTGATTACTTAATTGTATGTTAGGAACGTATGATAGACACTGCTGAAACTGGACAACTGCTGCTGCATGTTCCTTGATTACTTGCATTGCTCCGGACCACTGTGAGTGATAGATTGCATTACTTACTTGCATACGTTTCGGTACTTATTGGTGATTGATACTGACTTGTATGGAAACATCTGCTGCTGCTTGTTCCTTGATTATTTAATTGTATGCTAGGAACGTTTGATAGACAATGCTGAAACTGGACAACTACTGCATGTTCCTTTATTACTTGCATTGCTCTGGACCGCTATGAGGGACAGATTGCATTACTTACTTGCATATGTTTCGGTACTCATTGGTGATTGTTACTGACTTGTATTGAAACATTTGCTGCTGCTTGTTCCGTGATTACTTAATTGTATGTTAGGAACCTATGATAGACACTGATGAAACTGGACAACTGCTGCTGCATGTTCCTTGATTACTTGCATTGCTCCGGACCGCTGTGAGTGACAGATTGCATTACTTACTTGCATATGTTTCGGTACTTATTGGTGATTAATACTGACTTGTATGGAAACATCTGCTGCTGCTTGTTCCTTGATTATTTATTTGTATGCTAGGAACGTATGATAGACAATGCTGAAACTGGACAACTGCTGCTGCATCTTCCTTGATTACTTGCATTGCTCAGGACCGCTGTGAGTGAAAGATTGCATTACTTACTTGCATATGTTTCGGTACTTATTGGTGATCGTTACTGACTTGTATGTAAACATCTGCTGCTTCTTGTTCCTTGATTACTTAATTGTATGTTAGGAACGTATGATAGACAATGTTGAAACTGGACAACTGCTGCTGCATTATCCTTAATTACTTGCATTGCTCAGGACTGCTGTGAGTGACAGATTGCATTACTTACTTGCATATGTTTCTGTACTTATTGGTGATTGTTACTGACTTGTATGGAATTATCTGTTGCTGCTTGTTCCTTGATTACTTAATTGTATGTTAGGAACGTATGATAGACACTTCTGAAACTGGACAACTACTGCTGTATGTTCCTTGATTACTTGCATTGCTCCGGACCGCTGTGAGTGACAGATTGCATTACTTACTTGCATATGTTTCGGTACTTATTGGTGATTGTTACTGACTTGTATGAAACATCTGCTGCTGCTTGTTCCTTAATTACTTAATTGTATGCTAGGAACGTATGATAGACACTGCTGAAACTGGACAACTGTAGTTGCATGTTTCTTGATTACTTGCATTGCTCCGGACCGCTGTGAGTGACATTATGCATTACTTACTTGCATATGTTTCAGAAATTATTGGTGATTGATACTGACTTGTATGGAAACGTCTGCTGCTGCTTGTTCCTTGATTACTTAATTGTATGTTAGGAACGTATGATAGACAATGCTGAAACTGGACAACTGCTGCTGCATGTTCCTTGATTACTTGCATTGCTCAGGACCGCTGTGAGTGACAGATTGCATTACTTACTTGCATATGTTTCTGTACTTATTGGTGATTGTTACTGACTTGTATGGAATTATCTGTTGCTGCTTGTTCCTTGATTACTTAATTGTATGTTAGGAACGTATGATAGACACTACTGAAACTGGACAACTGCTGCTGCATGTTCCTTGATTACTTGCATTGCTCCGGACCGCTGTGAGTGACAGATTGCATTACTTACTTGCATACGTTTCGGTACTTATTGGTGATTGATACTGACTTGTATGGAAACATCTGCTGTTGCTTGTTCCTTGATTATTTAATTGTATGCTAGGAACGTTTGATAGACAATGCTGAAACTGGACAACTACTGCATGTTCCTTGATTACTTGCATTGCTCTGGACCGCTATGAGGGACAGATTGCATTACTTACTTGCATATGTTTCGGTACTCATTGGTGATTGTTACTGACTTGTATTGAAACATTTGATGCTGCTTCTTCCGTGATTACTTAATTGTATGTTAGGAACCTATGATAGACACTGATGAAACTGGACAACTGCTGCTGCATGTTCCTTGATTACTTGCATTGCTCCAGACCGCTGTGAGTGACAGATTGCATTACTTACTTGCATATGTTTCGGTACTTATTGGTGATTGATACTTACTTGTATGGAAACATCTGCTGCTGCTTGTTCCTTGATTACTTATTTGTATGCTAGGAACGTATGATAGACAATGCTGAAACTGGACAACTGCTGCTGCATCTTCCTTGATTACTTGCATTGCTCAGGATCGCTGTGAGTGAAAGATTGCATTACTTACTTGCATATGTTACGGTACTTATTGGTGATTGTTACTGACTTGTATGTAAACATCTGCTGCTTCTTGTTCCTTGAATACTTAATTGTATGTTAGGAACGTATGATAGACAATGCTGAAACTGGACAACTGCTGCTGCATTATCCTTGATTACTTGCATTGCTCAGGACCGCTGTGAATGTCAGATTGCATTACTTACTTGCATATGTTTCTGTACTTATTGGTGATTGTTACTGACTTGTATGGAATTATCTGTTGCTGCTTGTTCCTTGATTACTTAATTGTATGTTAGGAACGTATGATAGACACTGCTGAAACTGGACAACTGCTGCTGCATGTTCCTTGATTACTTGCATTGCTCCGGACCGCTGTGAGTGACAGATTGCATTACTTACTTGCATATGTTTCGGTACTTATTGGTGATTGTTACTGACTTGTATGAAACATCTGCTGCTGCTTGTTCCTTGATTACTTAATTGAATGCTAGGAACGTATGATAGACACTGCTGAAACTGGACAACTGTAGTTGCATGTTTCTTGATTACTTGCATTGCTCCGGACCGCTGTGAGTGACATTATGCATTACTTACTTGCATATGTTTCAGAACTTATTTGTGATTGATACTGACTTGTATGGAAACATCTGCTGCTGCTTGTTCCTTGATTACTTAATTGTATGTTAGGAACGTATGATAGACAATGCTGAAACTGGACAACTGCTGCTGCATGTTCCTTGATTACTTGCATTGCTCAGGACCGCTGTGAGTGACAGATTGCATTACTTACTTGCATATGTTTCTGTACTTATTGGTGATTGTTACTGACTTGTATGGAATTATCTGTTGCTGGTTGTTCCTTGATTACTTAATTTATGTTAGGAACGTATGATAGACACTGCTGAAACTGGACAACTGTTGCTGCATGTTCCTTGATTACTTGCATTGCTCCGGACCGCTGTGAGTGACAGATTGCATTACTTACTTGCATACGTTTCGGTACTTATTGGTGATTGATACTGACTTGTATGGAAACATCTGCTGCTTCTTGTTCCTTGATTACTTATTTGTATGCTAGGAACGTATGATAGACAATGCTGAAACTGGACAACTGTTGCTGCATGTTCCTTGATTACTTGCATTGCTCCGGACCGCTGTGAGGGACAGATTGCATTACTTACTTGCATATGTTTCGGTACTTATTGGTGATTGATACTGACATGTATGGAAACATCTGCTACTGCTTGTTCCTTGATTACTTAACTGTATGTTTGGAACGTATGATAGACAATGCTAAAACTGGACAACTGCTGCTGCATGTTCCTTGATTACTTGCATTGCTCAGGACCACTGTGAGTGACAAATTGCATTACTTACTTACATATGTTTCGGTACTTATTGGTGATTGTTACTGATATGAATGGAATCATCTGCTGCTGCTAGTTCCTTGATTACTTAATTGTATGTTAGGAACGTATGATAGATAATGATCAAACTGGACAACCGCTGCTGCATATTCCTTGATTACTTGAATTGCTCCGGACCGCTGTGAGTGATAGATTGCATTATTTACTTGCACATGTTTTGGTAATTATTGGTGATTGTTACTGACTTGTATGGAAACATCTGCTGCTTGTTGTTCCTTGATTACTTAATTGTACGTTAGGAACGTATGATAGACACTGCTGAAACTGGACAACTACTGCTGCATGTTCCTTAATTACTTGCATTTCTCAGGTTCGCTGTGATTGCATTACTTACTTGCATACGTTTCGGTACTTATTGGTGATTGATACTGACTTGTATGGAAACATCTGTTGCTGCTTGTTCCTTGATTATTTAATTGTATGCAAGGAACGTTTGATAGACAATGATGTAACTGGACAACTGCTGCATGTTCCTTGATTACCTGCATTGCTCTGGACCGCTGTGAGTGATAGCTTACATTACTTACTTGCATATGTTTCGGTACTTATTAGTGATTGTTACTGACTTGTATGAAACATCTGCTGCTGCTTGTTCCTTGATTACTTAATTGTATGCTAGGAACGTATGATAGACACTGCAGAAACTGGACAACTGTAGTTGCATGTTTCTTGATTACTTGCATTGCTCCGGACCGCTGTGAGTGACAGAATGCATTACTGTAACACCCAATTTTCCACAAACAGTACACGTCATAATATTTCATTTCATAAATAATATTAATTGTTTGATACCACAGGCCCATCAGCAAAATACTTAATTACAACAATAATTTAAAGATCAAATGGTGGTCTAACTAGCTTCTAAATCTTCAATCAGAGTGCGGAAGACTGAACAAGCTACCCGAGACCGCATCGTCTTTACAAAATAGGGATCAACAAAAGTCCAAGGTCTGCTATTCATCAAAATCCAGATTCACTTAGCCTGGGATGAACTACCTGCTATGATCTTGCCTTTATCAGCTTTTCCTGAAAAGGAGTTGTCATGACAGAGTAACCTAACAAAGCTTAGTGAGTTAACAGAGTTCCACTAAATACCACACACATATAACATACTATCAGATCCTGTCGGTCAACACGTCAGAGACGGCAATTAGGTTGGGAGACAACCCGGTCAGTATTCCCATATGTAAGGCCGAAGCCCTACGGGAAGTGTATGGAAACAAGTCAGATAGGAAAGGAATCTGCAGAATTCCCTCCTGTGAATGGAGATCTCACATTCGGTCCGGTCGGATGATGCAATATGCAACGGCAAGTATATAAACAGTCAAGTAAGCAGTAAGCATGATGCGTATTTACATAAATGTAAAAGTGAACATGCAATCAAGGCATTTCAAATGTCTAGTTCAGTAATGGCAACATACGTTTCTATGATACAATATAGTATTAAAGAAACATGCAGCAATCAATCAGTAGTTTCCATACAGTCAGTACATTCACCAATAAGTATCAAAATATATGTAAGTAATTAATGAAATCTGTCACTCACAGTGGTCCGTAGTCAGATAATGCTTAACGAGTTAAGCGGTTCAGTTTACTCTGTCAAAACGACGGGATCCTGCATTTCAGTTTCAAGTCTGAGTCATAATCTATATAACCCTAGTTATGTATTCAGGTCATTGTCAATTTTGGCTGTCGAGTCTGAGGTAGTTCTTATCGTCCCAAAGTGAGTCTTATTCTTAACAGATCAATATGATACCTAATTACACATATGTGTGGCCTTGCAACGAAGCCAATCGTATTACTAACTAGGTGAATCATGACATTCATTTTCTAAGAGTTCATTCAATATTAAATGATACCTTTAATACAATAGGTTGTTTAATCACTTAATCTGATTTAGGAATTGATGTTTTGACTTGGAATTGAACCTGATTTCAAATTTGGGATGCTAGAATCGAACCCTAGCCAATTCGAATCTATAGATTCGAACAAGGGACTAGATTCGAATGGCTTATTAGATTCGAATAGGCTGAATAGTTTCGAAGGCAAAGACTAGATTCGAATGCACACTCATAGACTCGAAGCTTTTACATTCTAGGGACAGATTCGAAACCATAGAGACTCGAATCCCACACACAGACTCGAGACATACATATAGATTCGAACAATGCCTAGACTCGAAGCACATAGATTCGAATATGTACACCCTCGAATCTAGGTGACTAGATTCGAGACTAGCATATAATTCGAGTCTAGATGAATCTCTCGAATCTGATCAACTTGTTCATCGTTTTCTCCAGGTTCTATCAACTAAACAAGAGTATAAATGATAGAAAAATGGTTACTAACCTTCGTCCCAGCTATATTCTTCGACTATGAATGATTCCCAAGCAAGAACAGGTCCTAAACGAGGGCAAATCAGCTTCAAATGAAGGAAAAATGAACAGATTCGAAAATGCTCTTCAAAACCGAGCCAAAAGTCAGAAAAACGGTCGATCTTACCTCAAATTCGGACGAAATCAAACACGAGATGGTAGATTCGCGAAGAACTCGACGATCTCTATTCAATGGCGTATAAAACACGAGGATCCAACGGTTCGATTTAAAGAAAAGCTAGAGAGAAGGAGGAGAGTGTAGAGAGAGAAGGAGAATCAACTTTCCAAACTTTGAAAAGTGAGGAGTGTAACTCCTATTTATAGGGAAATAGGGAAAATCTGATATTCTACTGAATTTTTCTGGAATTGTCCAACTTTTATTTCCCGACAAACCGATTTGCATTTCAGATGCAAATTATTAGCAAAGGAGTTCTAAATCTGCAACAATTGTCTTTTAGTAAATTTTAACTCATTTTAGTCAGTTTCGATATTTTCAGTCATTAAATTGTCATTTAGCTGAATTTTAATTATAACTTAATATAATTAGTTATTTCAGATTCACATTATCAGCTATTTACTAATAATTGGATAAAATTTGCTTTATTATCCAAAGACTGATGCTGAAATATATATACTTATTAAATTTCGGGCCGTTACAATCTTCCCCCGTTAAATTAATTCCGTCCTCGGAATTAACTAAGGCAGAAATAACTTCGGATACTTTTGTCTAATCTCGTCTTCTCGTTCCCAAGTTTGCGCAGATCCCTTATGATATTTCCATTGAACTAACACCATTGGGATTTCCTTGCTACGCAATTTCGAAACTTTATGGTCGATAATACGCTCGGGCTCTTCTTCGTACCGCAACTGTTCATCTAATTGCACGTCTTTCCAAGGCATCACGGCTTCAGCGTCAGCCAAACACTTTCGAAGATTACTCACATGGAATACATCATGAATCCCAATCATTTCGGCAGGCAGCTTTAGTCTGTAGGCTTGCAACCCTATACGTTCGAGAATTTCAAAAGGACCCACAAATCGAGGGCTCAACTTCCCCCGTTTGCCGAACCTTACTATTCCTTTTTTTGGCGAAACTTTCAGCAACACTTTATCTCCAACTTCAAACGCAATCGGCTTACGTCTTCTATCATGATACTTCTTTTGTCTGTCTTGAGAAGTCTGTATCCGCTGCCGAATTAATTGTAGCTGATCATGGGCTTCTTGCAGAATTGCTGGTCCAGAGATCGGGCGTTCACCTGTTTCCCTCCAACAGGTTGGAGTTCTGCATCGACGTCCGTACAAAAGCTGATATGGAGGCATACCAATAGTCGAGTGATAACTATTGTTATATGCAAACTCCACAAACGGCAAGTGAGTATCCCAACTTCCACCGAGATCAATTACACAGGCACGTAACATATCTTCTAGGGTCAAAATTGTCCTCTCACTTTGCCCGTCAGTTTCTGGATGATAAGCGGTGCTCATCTTGAGTTCAGTTCCTAGTCCAGTCTGAAAAGCCTTCCAAAAACGTGAAGTAAATCTGCTGTCACGGTCAGATACTATAGACAATGGCACACCATGTCTAGTCACAATTTCTTTTACGTACAATTCAGCTAACTTTTCGAGGCGTTCATTTTCACGTATGGGTAGGAAATGGGCTGACTTAGTAAGTCGATCCACTATTACCCATATAGAGTCATGATTCCGCTTTGTCCTTGGCAGCTTCGTCACAAAGTCCATGGTTATGTGGTCCCACTTCCATTCCGGAATTGGCAATGGTTGTAGTTCCCCATACGGCTTCTGATGTTCAGATTTGACTTGTAAGCAAGTCATACAATTTTCTACATATCGCCCCACGTCCTTCTTCATTCCAGGCCACCAATATTCCGTCCTTAAATCTTGATACATTTTGGTAGAACCAGGGTGTATCGAGAATTTCGACATATGAGCTTCCGATAGAATTCGATCCCGAATACCTCCTAATCTGGGAACCCATATTCTATCCAAAAACCGTCTAAGACCACGATTATCAAGAGTCAGCTGGGTCACATAAGTAATCATGCGTTCAGATTTCAAGTTCTCATCCCGAATGGCTTCGGTTTGAGCGGCAATAATCGATTCAGGCAAAGCAGACTCCAATACAACAGGAGTCAAGGCATAACATCGGGAATAATGGTCTTGTCCGGTTTTGCGGCTTAGGGCATCTGCTACAATGTTTGCTTTACCTGGATGGTAAAGGATTTCACAGTCATAGTCTTTAATCAATTCCATAGATCGCCTTTGTCGCATATTCAGCTCTTTCTGGTCAAATATATATTTCAGACTTTTGTGATCGGTATATAACTTGCACCTAGTCCCATACAGATAATGCCGCCAAATCTTCAGTGCGAAAGTCACGGCTGCAAGCTCCAAGTCATGCGTCGGGTAATTCTTTTCATGCGCCTTTAGCTGCCTTGATGCGTAGGCAATTACTTTATCCCTTTGCATCAATACACAGCCTAATCCCATCTTAGATGCATCACTATAGACTACAAAATCATCATTACCCTCAGGTAAGGCCAAAATCAGCGCTTCTACTAGCTTACATTTCAGAGTCTCAAAGGCTCGATCTTGAGGTTCATTCCATTCAAACTTGACTTCTTTCTTCGTCAGGCTGGTTAAAGGCACCGCAATCTTGGAGAAATCACGGATAAATCTTCTGTAATAACCCGCAAGACCCAAGAAACTCCGAACTTCAGATACATTTTTCGGCGCTTCCCACTTCTGAACCGCCTCAACCTTTGACGGATCTACGGCTATTCCTTCACCGGAGACAATATGTCCTAAAAACTGCACTTGGCGTAACCAAAATTCACATTTGGAGAATTTTGCATAGAGTCGTTCCTTTCGTAACAATTCTAGCAATTCTCGCAAATGCATCGCATGATCAGATTCAGATTTGGAGTAAATCAAGATGTCATCAATGAAGACTATCACTGATTTATCCAGCATTGGTCCACATACCCTATTCATGAGGTCCATAAATGCGGCTGGGGCATTTGTGAGACCGAACGGCATTACTAGAAACTCAAAATGACCGTAACGAGTACGAAATGCAGTCTTCGGTACGTCAGACTCAAATACTTAGAGTTGATGGTAACCAGATCGGAGATCGATCTTTGAGAAGTAGCTAGCCCCTTGCAGTTGATCAAACAAGTCGTCAATTCTTGGCAGAGGGTATCGGTTCTTGATTGTTACTTTATTCAGCTCCCGATAATCTATACACATGCGAAAGGTACCGTCCTTCTTTTTAACGAAAAGAACCGGAGCACCCCAAGGAGAAGTACTCGGACGAATAAACCCTTTTTCCAGTAATTCCTGCAACTGACTCATCATTTCCTTCATTTCATTCGGAGCAAGACGGTAAGGGGCTTTCGCGATAGGAGCAGCACCCAGTACAAGGTCAATATGGAATTCGATTTGACGATCTGGTGGCAAACCAGAGATGTCATCCGGGAACACGTCAGGGAAATCTCGAACTACAGGAACATCGGACACGGTCTTTTTAACTTCCTTATCATCTAAGGCATATGCTAAATAGGCGGCACAACCTTTGGTTAGGCACTTTCGGGCTTTCAGTACAGAGATGAGACCTAAATCTCGAGTCTTTC